>PDUE01000466.1:0-19399 GCA_002909645.1 Monilinia polystroma | reverse complement strand
TAAAGATTTCGATAAATAATAAAAATTTGATCTTAATAAAAGCACTTTTTATAAAATATATAATTATCTTAAAATAATATATTTAAACAAAATATTAAAAAATGCTTTATATATAAATAAAAAGAATATCAATTAAATAAATATAATATATAAAAATAAAAAGTATTAAAGTAGAAATATAAAAATAATATAAAAATAAATAATAATCAATTTAAAAAGAAATTTATACAATATTTAATTAAATATGAAGAAAATTATAATAATAATATAAATATAAATATAAACAAAAAAATAAAGATATATTTTAAATATAATATTTTATCCAATAATGGATTTATAGATAAAAAGAAAATTGTAATAAATCTATTTAATAAATTATATATATATATTATTTTAAAACTGAAAATTAATTATAAAAAAATGCCGTTTTTTATAATATATATAGATTTATTTTATAATAAATATAATAAAAAAGAATTTTAGGACATTATTATTAATACAAAAGTATTTAAATGATTTATAATAGAATATAAATAATATTAAATATACAAAAAGAATATTAATAATATCGAAATGGATACAATCAAAACAAAAGTTATTAAAGTTACATTTAGAATAAGCAAAACAGAATTTATTAGATTTATATAAATCATTTTACTATTAGAAAATATAGAATTTTATATTATAATAATTAAAATATTCTTTTTATTGTTATTTCAGGATATAGACTATTTTGGAGTATATTACAACAATATTAAGAATTCATTAATTTTATATACAGAAAAGTATTCTATTATTCAAAAATTTAAGTATCCAATTTTAATATAAAACTTAAATATAAAATAATTTTTATAGAATTTTATTTAAAATAATAAATACTATTTTATTAATAATAAGATTTAATATTTATACCAAAAATTCGAATACCTATTAATATACAAGTTTTATTAAATATTTTAATATATAGAATATAATAATATTAATAAGAAGGATTTAAATAATCTTACAAAGTTTTATAAATATTATCAAAAATATGAAAAATTATTTAAAAAATTTAAATTTAATCTTTAAAAAAATACTAAATTTAATTATTTTATTATTATTAATATAATATATATTAATAGAAAATTTATTCTTTATATTATTAATAAAGGCATTCGTTTTTAAATAATATAATAATTAAATAATATATCAGTAAAGTATATATAGGACAAATTATATATATACTAAATTAATATTTATATTGGCCCACCTAATTATATTATTGATAATATAAAAAAGAACTTTATAATTAAAAAATTTATTAATAATACAAATATAATAAATATTATTACAAAGCCAATTTTAGTTAAAGTATATTAATCTATTAAATTAATTAAAAAAAATATTATTTTATTTGTAAAGTATATATAATTATTAAATATAAAATAAAAGAATTAAGGATTTCAAAGAAAATAATACTATAAATATTAATAAAGGTAATAAACGATTTAGCAGGATTGGACAGGGTTACATTAATCTTATTAGTATTTAACATCTATTCATGTATAAACAAGCTTAATCCACCAATATTTAATATAGTTAAACATTCAACAATAATTAAGAAAGCTATAATTAAGATTAATAAACTATATTCTAAACAATAAATTTCAAAAGCATTAAAACAACAAAATAGGCTAATGATTATATTAATCCATAATTTACTATTAAACATACAAATATTAATTTAATAAAAAAATAATAATTAAAGCAAATAATAAAATAAACCTTTTATATTTATTAATATTAAAAAAGAAATATATACAATCAATTTAATAAGTGGATTAACTGAATTTCGTTTTATTATAATAAAACTATTTTTTATAGTATCTTAGGAGAATATAGGAGTTTTATAGAAGAATATAAAAATTTTATAAAATAATATAGAAATTTAATAAAAAAATGCAAGAGTTTTATAAAAGAATATAGAAATTTAATAAGATATAATTAAACAAGAATTAACTATATCACTATTACAATTAAAATTATTATAAATTATTATATTATAAATCTATTAAATATATACTATAATAAATATTAAATTGCTTTTAAAATTAATTATATATATTAATAATAATAATATTTCATCTAATATTATTATTTACTTTAATAGCAAAGACGAGGATTTAACAATAGTTTATATAATAATATTAAATATTTTGGCAATATATTAAGAATTTCAATAAAAGGAATTATAAGAACTAATAGATAACAAAATGTTTAAACTTATTCAAAAATTAGATATTTCATTTAATATACCAATCTTTAATTTCCACTTTATTAATAAAATAAAGAATAAAGGAATTAATAAAGCATTTTTAAAATCGAAATTGATTATTCAAATATAAAAGAATTAGGGAAAAAATATTGTTTTGATATAATTATTTATTATTTAATATATTAATCAACAAATAATAATTATTATTATAATAATATTAAAGAATAATATATACAATAAGAATGATATAAAAATATATATCCACAATATTATATAAATATATATACAATCCAAATTCGATTTAATTAAAAAATTCTTTATTTAATTATTACCAGAATTATATATATTTAATAGCTATATTTTATATATTATTCGTTTATTATATAATATTCTAAAAGCAAAAAACTATTAATTTAGTATATATTATAAATATTATATTAATAAACTAAAAATAATATAATTAATTTATAATTCTTATTTATTATATATAGATAAAAAAAATAAAATATTTAATATTATTAGATTATAAACTAATAATATCTTAATTATATATAATAAAATATTTACAAAAAAAAAGAAAAAAAAATTAAAGATAGTTAACTTTATAGCAAAAAACTGCAAAAAGCTAGTATTAAATATAATTATTAAATTTAATAAAAAAATAATTATATAATATAAAAACAGATCTATTTTATTTATTTAAAAAAAGTAGTATAAAAATCTAAGATTTATTAAAATAATATTATTAAATATATTAAAAATTTATAGAAAAATACAAAAAACTATTATAACAAAAAATTAATATATTACTTAATATATTTATAATATATATATTATTATAATAATATAATCAAAAATATTTTTCGATCTTTTTTTTATTATTTAAATTATTAATCCAAAAAAAGAAAATATTAAAGCATTTAATAAACAATTTTAATAATAAATAAACAATAAAATAAGAGGACTGAAATTTGTACTATTTAATAAAGATTTATTTTAGATTATAATATTTATTAATATATTATTTATAAATAATCTAAATCTTTTATTATAAATAAATTATATTATTATATTTAAGAATAAAAATAATAATATAAATATCATTTATTAATTATTAATTAAATGCAAAAGAATAACAAAAAGCGTTTTTATATTAAAAATATATAAAATAATATGTAAATTTAATATAAATATTATAATTAAAGAAATTATAAATAATATCTTTAAAGATAAGGATATTTTATTAATAATTTATACTAATTTAAAATTACTTTATTATTATTTAATTAAACTTAGAATTATTTATAAAAAAAGATTTATAATCAATATAATAACATTTTAATAATTATATAAATAATAAAAAATTATGGAAATTAAATAAATTAATAAAAATTTTAATTTAACAAATTTAATAATTAAGTTTAAATTATTACAAACCTTAAAGAATTTAATTAATAATAATAAAATTAATATTAAGATTATAAAATAGGTAGAAAAAAATTAAAAGAATAATAAAAAATAGAATTTTAGGAATTCTATTAATAAAAATATAACGGTATATATAAAAATATATATATTATTATTATTTAAAGAATAAATATATTAAGGAGGAATAGTTATACATTTTATCAATTGGACCAATAAAATAGAAAGTATATAAATAAAAGGATTTATATTTAAAATAGTTTAATTCAACTTTTAGATAATTATTAATATTAGAATAATTATGTAACGTGTTAAATTATATGTTAACGTCTAAACATTTTATATAATTGCCGTTCTATACATTTAAATAGTAATTCTTTAAAGCAATAATAAGATACAATGGTATACCCATTTTATTGACTTTTACCTTTAACCAGGTTAAACCGACACCATTAATATTACGCTTTTATAGAATTCTCTAATTATATTAAACCATCTATATTATATTTATTTTCGGAAATCCTGATCAACGCTAAAACCATCGTTTCATACCCCTATTTCTGTTTGCTTTATAAGCCTATCCGGTATTTCATTATTATCTGCCTAATATCCTATTATAAACCAATATATATGTCCGTTCTTTCGGGCTATATAGATAATATCGCTATTGCTGTTATTATATACTATACCCTATAGCATATAAATGCTATTTTACGTTATTTTATTAGATCTTTCCTCCCCTATAAAATCAATTGTGTCTTGTAGGCTCTACTATTATTATATCTTTAGTTAAATAATATAATATTAATATTTCTAGTTTATTAATCAAAATAATATTATTCAAATCCGTTCTTTTAATATATAGTTTATAATATAAATAAATCCTTTATATTCAGCAAAATTTATATTAAGAAATAATATCTGCTTAAGTTTATTCGTTACTGTAATAATTATCAAAATCTATAATATTATATATATTAAAAGATAGCCTTTACTGAAGCTTATTTATTACTATATTGTTTAATTAATACTTTTGTTAAAACCAAGTTTGCTAAAAACGTCCCTTTTATTTAAAAGTTCCTTCGCTGCTATATTACGTTTTTATACACAAATAAAATAAAATATTAATATATTCCTTTATTCTTTTATATATATAATTCTCTTTTTTTTGATTAGATAAAATATTAAAAACGTTTCTTTTTTCAAAATTTAGAAATTATTTTATATAAAAAGTTTTTATTATTATTTTTTTTATTATCTGTAAATTTTTGTTAAACGCTAATATATGCGTTATTAGTATTTTAATTTGTATACTATTATCCCAAAGATGTCCTATCTATTTTCTACTATATATGCTTTTTTTATAAGCTCTGTTTTCCATATAAATTTGTAAGAGCTAATTCCGCTTTAATATTTATTATCCGTAAAGCATCTGCAGATTTTGTTTTCCACAACAGATTTGTAAAGGTCAGCACCGCTTTGAATTCGTTATATATATTTTCGATTATTAGATAGTTTTTACAATTATATTAATAATAGTCCTTTATTCCAGGCTTATTATAAAAGGGTTAACCCTCCGTTATATATACCTTTATTCCCAATACGGCCTTAAATTGGTATATAGCACCACCCAGCTCTATCGAATGTGCTTTAATCTCATCAGCTCTTTAATCAAAGATCGAAGGTTTGTAGCCGGCGCCACGTACAGGCTGAGATATCGACTTTGCCGGCCATCTTAACTACTGATGATATTTCAATGACGTATTAAAACAATTATATCTACTCAGCAAATACTACCAGCTCAAGTTTCATAAGCCCTTGAAACATTCATCGTTCATCGTTTATTAGGTCTAATCCTATCCTTGACTAATTGGATGATGATGAGCTGCAAAGCCCAGATTCCATACTCAAGTAGGTAGTTAGTTCGTTCTAGGTAGAGTGTGGCGTGAACTTTGACTGTCTATATCAATCCTATCAAGGCAAAGAGAATCTATATATACCTAGGTATATATAATGTATTTATATTCATATTTGTATATATGTTTTTATCAATCCTACTTTATGTATTCCTTTAGGCATCGGCTTAATCCAAGCTTCCTTCGAATATCTTCCTTCGAAGTATCGTATCACGACCAAGGCATTTGAGAGCAAGCTTGGCCGAAAATATCTTACTTGTGTAATTGTAGTCGAAGGAACGCAGATACACAAGTAGGACACTCCTTCAATAACAAGTATCAAGTACTCGAATAGCTATATGCTTTTCCAATTTCATAAATACAATCAGTCTCTGATTCAAATCACTACGTATACGATAGATCACATCGGATGAAATCCCGGATCATTTTCGGCTCTCTCAAGCTTTGATACTATACTGTAAGTAGTAATATTTGTACAGTCAACATTGCAAGTTTTCCTGCCCGATTATGCAAACATCCTTCCTGACTCCTGAGACTTGCAACCAGATCATCAGCTGAGTAATTGATTGCCACGTGATTTCTCATCTAATAATGCTCCCTCCTATTTTCCCAACAGTAACGAGCGGAATGCACGCAGCTTTACTGACTGACACCAATAAAAAAAGAAGCAAATCACATGATGCCACAGAAATTCAATGATTTGTTGCATATCTTGAGTGACGATGCCGGGTATTTGTTGCATGTCTCATTAATGTTGTAGATTTTAGTTCTGCATGAAGGAGAAGCGCTTTACTGTGTTAGTAGTGGCCAAGACTATTTATAGGGGGGCTGGATGAGGAGAAAGACAAATGAGATTGGTTTAAAAAGACGAGGATGGAGGCCGGCCGATGTTTATACGACAGGAATGTAAGTATGGGTCTTCTACAGAGTAAATCTTTCATCTATTTGTACAATACTGTAAACTCAAGGAAGGCCCTTAAGCCTTGACCTGCTTTAATTGATGCAATGGCGAACATGTTATGTATATCATTCCATCCGCTAACTACCTGCTGACTAGCTACGGTACTACTACAAAGTCGAGACTATCTTTATGTGAGTAAATAAATACTCGGGAGCTCCGAAGAGGGAGATAGATAGATGTATATAAGAGTTCTGGGCCTTACTCGTCGCACCCCACATATTTTTCCACTATTTTATTCAAAAATTAATATTAAATTAATAACATATTATAATTTTGTAAAAATTTGAATATATATTAATAAATAGTAACTGTTTTTTGTATTTTAATTACATCTTCAATTTTTATAGTTAATTCTTTAATATACAATTTATAATCCAAAGAATCTATTTTGTTTTATAATATTCTTAATTCTTTTTTTTTAATTCTTTAACAAAAGTAGATATAAATGGAAGCTTTTTTAGCTTTTTTTTTATTCATTTTTATATTTTTTCAATTGAATTAAAATTAGGGAAAAAAGGGGGCTAATTAAAGTTTTGTATGTAGTATTTTAATTAAACTTTCTAGGTATACCCTAAATGCATTTTGACTTTATTCTCCATATAGATATATTTAGGCTCTAGTTCATTAAATAAAGGAAAAATAATAGAAATAAGTATTTGATTAAAATATATTTGCGAAGTAATACTTTTATCGTTTTCATTTCTTTTTAGAATAACTAATAAAGATTTATAATTCTAATCGATAGTACTTTAAATTATAATCGATACTTTTTTAAAGTGATATATCGATTTAATATAATAGAAATACTTTTTTTTGTAATTCAAATTCTTTTATTCTTTTTAAGCTTAAAAGTTAATTTATTGGATTATATAACTTTTTTTTAATTTTTATCCTTTTTCTTACCAATAACGGTATCATTAATCCCCCACCACCTATACAATAAAGCAAAATCTAATTTTTTTTATATTTGAGAAACAAAAAGCCTAGAGTATATTATATATCTTTTATAAATATATTGGCAAAACTTTTTTCGAATTATATATATCAAAGTATTAATATTTAGTATATACTTTAACTATTTAAGAGTTATTCTTCATTTATTTCAATTCTTCGTTAGGGTATATATAATTTGATATATTTTAGTTACTAATATTATAAAGGGTTTATAAACTGTTTTTTTATATATATTTTATATAAACTTCAATTTAAATATACTTCGTATAAAGTTTTTAGAAACTTTTATATATTTCTTAATCCAATTTTAGAATTTTCTATTATTATATACTTAAATAATTTTAATACGTTGAGGGGTATCCTAATTTTGGTTTGGCTTATAATTATTATTTTTATTATTAAATACCAATATTTTTTTGAAATTTAAATTAAAATATAATATAAATTGGATTAATAATAAATTATTTATAATAGAGAGTAAAAATTCGAAAAAGTAGGGTAAGTTCGTTTAAGGGTGCGACAAGAAAGTTCCAGAACTCTTATAATAGAAATCAAAGTTTGATTGGCTCAATTGTTCTCCTTATGCAACCAGATCAAGAGTTCTTTCTGTTCTACCTTCTGTGCCAGATTCTTGCAGCTTTTGTTGCATATCTCAGTTGAATTATGGAGCATTGTCCCAATTAAGCGGGATCAGAATGTGTGAGTAGTATTGCTCTGCTAAGGCTAGATTTGCCCTCTGTGTAGAATCTAGGCTTAGATATCGTATGATTGGTGAGTCAATGACATATCGAGTAGCTATATTTTTTGAAGCACAGGAGGCACAAAACAAGCAGATAAGTTACTACAAAACAACCATTGTGCTAACATGGACGACCTTCAAAACTATCTTCCTCAAAGATGACCTGGTACAGTATATTACAACAGAAAACTCTTCCCCTGTTCCCCTTAAACGGCGAAATTATTATTTCGCGAGCCAGGCACGTTAAGATGTAACCTCTGTTTAAAGAGAAGAGGAATCGATCTATCAAGTTACATCGGTATTATGATTTGTTTGATTTTAGATTTGATATTCAAAGACGTTCCAAAACACCAAAGGAATGTTGGAATGGATCATGAAGGAGTTTTTCTTGATATTCTTAGGCCCAAACTTTTATGGCTATCTAAACTCTATCATACTTGAGGGATAGATAGTGCTAACTCATTTCAAGTCATTTGGGATTACTGAAACATATATATTGATGTATTGGGTTTAGGGTCCCATTATACATAGTGCCATTTAATTCCTAAAGGGGTACCGACTAACTACACCTAGCTAGATGTACATAAATATGTATGTGTGTTTATATACACACATATATGTTCTTCATATACATACTATGTTCCTATGTTATCATTCATTCATTACTTGTGATGTCAAGTCTAACAATTACAATCCTTCAGTGTGTTCGCCGCCGTTCTTGTCATTTTTGTATGGTCGCGCAATATGCGCAGTGGAGCTGGCTGGCCAAGATTTACTAGGTACATTCCGAAAGACAACCAACCACCGTTATTATTCTATACATCATTCGTTGGTACCGCGTCACTGCTTGCTAGTGGAGGTTATTTCGTATCTTGTGATGATTCGAACTTTTACACTGGAGGCAGAATCTACTACCTTCCTATATCTGCTGTATATGTACCTCACTATAATATCAAATGGATCAGATAAATATTTAACATCTAATATCTCATGGCCCGACGGATGCTTCACCATCTTCCAAACTTGAAGAGATAAGTTCAGATAACCCCACGTACAGAACGGAATCTAGGATTTTGGCCAGGGGATTAGACCCTGTACCAACCCCTTCATCCATTCCTTCGCAAGTAGTTTGTCAAAGTAGTCTTAGGAATATTCAAATAAAAAACAAGAAATCGTATACATATATTACACGAAGGGAACGTTCGAAACATTCATTCATACTCATCTCAATTCACTGGAATATTAAAGATTCTATTGTATCTATCTATCTTGTTTTTCGACATTCGTAACACAAGTCAGTCTGCCGGAACGAGACTTTGATGATCCTTTTGGCAGATCCCTCAAAAATTCATTTCCTCGCATGAAGAAAGAAAGGGAACAAGGATATTTTTCACTAATCCATAATTATTGAAAAAGGCACAATATTCGGTACCAATACAAACGAGCTGAAGTAATAGAAACGGAAAGAGCTTCCGAGACAAGTTTGTGCCGAGGGTTTCATTATGCTAAGTCTCCAATCTCCTGCGCTGGCAGCAGCACAGGGCAAGATACAGTCCACACATCGACGAACACATTCCTTAACCCCAGATACATCTCGAACAACCTCACCACTGAAGAAAGTATGGGCGGAAAGCTATTTTGCAGATGAGGCATCCGGAGGAACAAATCAGAACAGTATCGAAGAATCCATTCCCTTACCTGCAAGTACGGCCCTCACTTCAAGGAATAATTCGGTGTCGTCTGATGAAGAGAGAACTCCTTCCCGACACCCTCGAACGCACCAACGCTCTCTTACACAATTATTACCTTCCTGGAGTACGCATCCAAACTCTCATAGTCCACATAGATCCGCAGATAATTATCTAACGAAGGAGGATCAATCTTTGGAATACATGGCGTCGTTGACTGGAGATAAGGGTGGCCATCTAAGGGTTGTTGATAGGTCAAAGGGGGGAAGAAGCGCTTGGTTTGGTGGTTCCTCAACTGCCGAAGTTGCAGGATCAGAACAAGATGAATCGGACTCGAAAAGACCATCAGCTAGAGATCCTTCGCCAAATCGAAAACTTAAGAGGATGAGTACTCTTCCCGTCCCTGATATCGAATCTCCTCCTGCGAAATCAACTGGCACTTCAGTATTCGGGTTTTTCTCTTCCCAAAAGACTCCCGCCAAACCAATTCCACTACCTACAGATCTGAAAGATGATGAATATATCAAGCTTGACATTCACTCATCACTGTTTCCATCTAATCAAACCGATCCTTTTTCACCCGCCGCCTTTAAGAACCTTCTCCTCAATGCGGAAGGTCTCTTGCTAAAGCTCCAAACTGCCTACAAACTCCGCACAATCGAATACCACGAAATGAAAGCCGAGAAGGATGCTCAGGGAGACGAACTTGAAGAAGCCGAAACCCGCGCTAAACACCTCAAGCTTCAACTTGAAGATATGGCCAAGAAATTTAACGAACAAGATACAGCCATGGAAGAGCTAGTAAACCAACTCGCTGGAGAAAAACAGGCCCGCATGGATGAGAGAGATCAGATTATTGCTCAGATGAAGAGAGCTGAAGAAGCAGAGAGGATTTCAAAACATCGTGCAAGCTGTTGTTCCACAGCTGGGGAAGAAGATCTTGGGATTCCATCAAATGAAAAAGCAAAATGGAGGAAAAGTGCAGGTAGTACTGACTTGGGTAGTGAAAGTGATGATGATGCCGCAAGTGGTGGTGGAGAGAGTGTCTTTTCTAGGAGCAGAAGTCCCACATTTACAGTCTCAACTATCATGACTAGAGATAGTACAAGAGATAGTATAAGAGACAGTATCCCTGATATTCCTTCACCTCTTGGACGTGTTGGCGCTTTACAAAAGGATACCCAATTCACCAGCAACCCTACAATAATTATCCCAACAAAACCAAAACCACAAACTTCGGCTTTTAAGAAGATTCTAGGAATTGGCTCTAGCGAACCAAGTCCTACAAATGGGTGTTCAAATTGCAGCGGCCAGGGGGCATCAATGGCATGGGATACAGTTGGGTTGCTGAGAGCCGAAAACAAGAGTTTGAAGGATAGAGTCGGTGAGCTTGAGGGAGCTGTCGAGGGGGCACTGGACATATGTGGAGGTCTGTTTCCTGCTGGGTCAGGCTCATGAGACGGATAATTGGAAGGACGTTTATTATCATACTAGCTTCTAGCTGGCTAATCGACTTGGACATCACCACGATGATGAAATTCATAATAACAAAAAAACACTGATGACCGACAACGACCGATCGATTCAACTGCAGTTTATATTATACCCCTTCTTGTCACCAATATTATTCTTATTATTTTTTGGCTTTCGTGCTCTGTGCTAGAATTGGTTGGCTAGCTTTTGGAACTTGCTTATCACTGCCTCCACTCACCTTTGGACATTTTCTTGGACCTGAACTTGGTTCTTGACATACACATGGCACACACATGGCGTTTGCTCACCATGGCTCAATTACACTGGTGGATAGCATAGTATAGGAGTTGACGGTTTTTTTTTTGTTCTCTATGACACTTCTTTAAAAATAGTGGTTAGGAAGGATTTGATGTATCCTGTCCTGTCTTGTTCTGTCTTGTCCTGTCCATGACTTAAGGTGGGAGGACCAGGTTAGCGTATGCATCTAGAAAGTCATCAGTAAACGAATTAAAAAAGGACATCTAGGACAGACCCTTTTACTTATATGCATTTCGTGATGTTCTGGTGATTACTGAAACTCTGACTACTGTGGGAAAGGTACATATGACGTGAACAAAATGACGCCAGCTTAACTTCACCTTAGCCTCCTCACCTTGGTTGATATACTGGACCTTTCGTTCCCTGGATGTTATACGAGTCCTAGAAAATATCTCATCTCACTAGAGGAATAGGTCCACCTAGAGGATAGGAAAATATGTTTCATCAGGTCAATTGTAGATTCTGTATCCTCTTGACAAAAAGTCATCCTACTTATGAGTTTCTGTACTGGCCCCTCTGTTAACTCGCCATAATAGTTGTAATTACATACCTATCCTACCATGTATTATACGTTAAAGTATCTATTCCCCGTGTCAACTGATGAGAAGACATCTCTGCGAATTTCCTTTCCCGATGCGGTGCCTCGATGCGTTCTTTTCTACCATCCTTTGTACCCCTGATGACATGACAATTCTATCATCATTGGAGAACTTGTATTCAAACTCTTCTGCTTTACAAGATCACGAAAGATTATTTCAATACATAGTCACATCATCATACAAGTAAAGTATCTAAGTATCTAATGTACTGCCAATTTGGTCGGTACCGAGTCAATGAATTCCACAGAAATATGCTATAATACTAAGCTAAATAGCCAACGTGCGCACGAAATTCAATGATATCAGCAGCTGTCCATTCCATCATTATAAACTATTCCCTCAAATTCAAGCTCAAAAAGATCGTGGTTTTGGGTCCGAGGAGCACTTCGTCCATCCATTTCACCGCAGACTTTGCAAGTGAGGATTATGTCGTAGGTGAGAAACCTACTAAGCCGCAGCACCAACAGGCTTGGTTGTTTCTTGGGCTTCCCGCTCCAGAAGCGCCTCCATGACACCCACTGGGCCAGCAGCTTTCATCTCCTTGACAACTTGATCAACACCAAGTTGTTTGTCGGTCCATAGGGGCTCTGGAGCCTCGGCGTTAGCTTCGCCTACACCAATGAAACCACCTTGAGCGGCCCATTCTGAAGTGCGCTTGATGCCAAGTTCAATGAATACAGAGTCGATGGCATTAACCAGGTGCTCGCGATATTCGCGAATATGACCTGGTGTAGGAGTGATACGAAGACGTTCTTGGCCTACAGGGACGGTGGGATAATTGATGGATTGCACGTAGATGCCGTGAACTTCAAGAAGCATATCAGATGCGCGTTTAGCAAGTTCGGCGTTTCCAACAAGGACTGGGATGATGTGGGATGGATTGGGGATGACTGGAATATCGCGCTCGCCAAGTGAATCTTTAACGGCTCGGGTATGGAGTTGTTGGAGGCGGCGGTCACCTTGGTATTCCGATTGATATTCGATGGCAGCTTGTGCGCCAGCCATTGTCGCAGGTGGAAGAGAAGTGGTGAAGATGAAACCAGCAGCAAGAGATCGGATGGCATCTACCATCTTATGAGACCCGGCAATATAACCACCAACACATCCGTATGCTTTGCCTAAAGTTCCGGTAATGATGTCCACACGATCCATAATGGTACCCTGGGGACGGCCTGCAAGATGAGCTTCATAATCTAGATGTTCTGCCACACCAGCACCGTGTGGTCCATACATGCCTACCGCATGAACTTCATCGAGAAATGTGAGTGCGCCGTATTTCTCGGCTAGATCACAAATTCCCTCGATGGGTCCAATTGAGCCACACATGCTGTACACGGATTCAAACGCAATAATCTTAGGGATTTCGCGTGGAAGGGATGCCAGCTTGGCTTCTAGATCTTCCAAATCGTTGTGCTTGAAGACAAGCTTCTTTGCGCCAGAATGTCTAATGCCCTGAATCATTGAAGCATGATTCAAAGAATCGGACAGAATAACACAATCGGGCAACTTGCTACCGAGGGTTGCAAGTGTCGCATCATTTGCAACATAGCAAGAAGTGAAAACAAGTGCAGCATCCTTGGCATGAAGTTTCGCAAGCGAGGCCTCGAGGCCAACCGCATGTTTGTTGTGGCCGGAAATATTCCTGGTTCCACCGGCACCAGCACCATACTCATCAAGGGTTTCGTGCATCGCCTTTAGTACTTGAGGATTTCGGCCCATTCCAAGATAATCGTTAGAACACCATACTGTCACTTTCTCATTCTTATTGGCCATGTGAGCTCGAGGGAATTCCTTGGCCAAACGGTTGATGTTGTTGAAGTAGCGGTAGGATTTATCTTTGTGCTTCTTGTCCAATTCAGCACTATAGAATGCTTCATAGTCGAACTTGGCGCCTTTAGGTTGTTCATGATGAGTAGCTTGAGCTGGTTGGCGTGTTTGCTTGATGTGTTGAAACGGTACTATTCATCTGACGTTAGAATCTGATTTTACTTGAACAGTGGGGTGGGTTTGATTTGAAAAAGAAAAAAACATACCACTTTCGCGACCAAACACTGTATCCTCAACAGCCCTCGCTTCATGCGATCTGCTAGTATGCAGCTTTGCCTTTCCGTTGCTGACTTTGCCAGAAAAGGCTCGGATGGCCTTCATAGCAGCAACGCCACCAAATCCAACCCTTCCTGCCTTTGCAGTCTGGACGGCGAGAGCTTTGCCCATAACTGGACAACGGCCTGCAATGGTTTGGAGGTTCGACATACTTCCACCACCTGGAGAGGCATGAGGGCGAGTGGAGGTTGAGAGGGATCGGAGAGTTGCGGGGGAAGTCTTTTGGAGAAATGGGCACATTGCCCGACCTTTGAGGACGGCTTCCATGGCTGTTTCTATTTGTTCAATGAATAGAGTATTGACTGCACTCAATTGAAAGACCTCAAAAGATTTACTCTTGAACAAGCAAAGATGATGAGGAAGAGGATATTTGAAAGGAAGAGAAAGATTGCATGTATCAAGAGGGGAAACAGAGCAGAGCGGCGGGATTATGTACTAACAGACGAATTGCACTTGTTACAAAATCTGGCAGAGGAGTGGGAATTAAAGGATGCCTAGATAGGTAGAGTTATGAATAATAATAAAGGGCTTTAACACTAGTAAACCATTTAGGTCGGGATTATATTAAACTTTCTTCCGACCGATCCAGGAATAGAAATAAGCAAGATTTGATTGGTTAATGGTTAAATAAATGAGTAAATAAATAACTCATTTTAATAAATCAACTAATAAATTAATCAATTATTAAATAAACTTGTACATAAACTAACAGATAAATAGAATAATTAATTAAATATAAATCAAGTATTTATAATGGATGAATATTTGGATGAATATTTGCTAGAACTCTTATTGTATTCCTAGATAGGTAAGTTTTAATTTTATTTAATCTTTATATAAACTTTAAATAGGATTGCCTAATTAGGTAATCAATTATCTTACATATCTCCTAGATCTTCTAATATTAATCTTAATTTTCTAAGTCTCTTTTAAAGGTCCTTGTATCCTATAATATATCATTATACTGAAATATAATTAATTATTAATACTATTAATACCCTTGCTAGTTATATATAACTAATATATAGTATATTATATACATAATTATATATAGCCTTGGCCTATATAAATCATTTATAGAACTTCTATATTACATACAAATTATATAAAAAGATTATTATATTATTTATAAATCTATTAATATATATATAATTAGATTTAAATACTTCTTTTTAATTACAGTTATATATACTACTATTATACTGTAGAGTATATAATATTATTAATATTCTTGAAATTATCTTAAAATATATTTAAGCTTTTTCAAAAAACAAATATTCATTATTCAATTTTTAGAATTTTTATATAGTACATACAATATATATAAATATACAAATTATATTCTGTTATAATTTCGTATCGCTCCACTAAGGACCTGTCTAGTACTTGGATCCTCTTACTACCGATTCCTAATGATTAATATAAGGGGACTGTCTAAGCCAAAGTACGATATACACCTATATATAAGTAGGTGCATACATATATACATACATACATATGTATACATCTAGAAAGAGAAACGGCGACGATAGAAGAGTAATAAGTCTGTTAGCCTGTTAGCCTGCCCTTTAAGTATTCTACAGCAAGGATGCTTTAACCTTACTATACTTACTGTATCTTAAGACACTACGAGTATAGTACCGTTACTCCGTAAATGGCCCTTACCTTACTATGAAGGGCTGGGCCACTAGGAACTCTCGTTTTCAAATCCCGAATAAGGTTACGTTACAAGTAATGAATTACGGAGTACAATCAATCCTCGGAATGTTCGCAAAGATGGGTTATGAATCCGGGATTCTATCGTATTCGGACTTAAAAGCACTACCGCCAAGTATTTGCTGTGATAAGGGTCTTCTTAATTAGCGTCAATTGGGATATTCTAGAAAGCTTCCATACCTATCTCCTACCTACCTACCTACCCACCTGGTATGGCTAGCAATCTGCGGCACTTCAACTTTCAACCTTGTGATGTGTAACATACCCTACTCTCAAGTGTCATTCAGAAGTGCTTGTCTAAAGTAATGGGTATACAAAATCATGGATGATAATAAAAGGTAGCCAGCCGGTGAGATTTCAACGACGGCACACACTAACAGTTTCAGAACCTAGCGGCGACTAGTCGGGTGAGGAGATAGTGTAAGCAAGAAAGGAGAAGTGGTTACTTATACATAACTCAAATTTCTCCACAGAAATGGGTTTCCTCGTGGATGGCTCGATTATCTTTTACGGCTGTGTACAAAGATCATGTCGAGCAACATAATTGGACTTCAAGATGAGATAATAAAGGTCAATAAATATATGCTCACTCGGACAGCGTATATATATATATATCTGAACACCAAAGAACAGACGGCCCTCGAACATCTCATAATGATTGTGAAAATACCTTTTAAAATTGATCTTCGGTTCCAGCCAAGTTCGGAAAGGTATTTAAATACCAATGAGGTCATTCAAACGTAGGTAGCTGAAATTGTACACATGAGTCCATGGTAACCTTATCATTCAGACATCAGGAAAAAAGACTTGCTCAGTAAATTTTGTTTGGCGGCTCTGCGACGTGACAGTTTCTCGGTTCTGATATACCCCTGAATGGTGAACCTAATAGACATTCCATTGAACAGTAGTGGAACCATACAAAATATGATTTCGACGAAAGCAAGTGGTTTAACTTCAAATACGCTTGCTTGTGTCCATATTAAGTTTGTTAACTTATTAGACTAGTTTTCCAAGAGGTACAATGTATCAAGTCGGATATACTCATTCTATAAAATACCGTCACCAACATATCAAGGGAAGTTATGAGCTTGCACTCCACTGCTTTCAAAGGGCTGAACACCCGTAAGAACTTCTCTTTCCTTTAATCACTCGGTGACTTACCATCGACCAAGTAAATTGCATAACAGTCATGTTCTCTTCAAATAGAAATGAATCTATACATATCCACACATGTTTTTACAATCAAGGGCAATGCGATAAGGGCATATAAGAAGAGGTGATTGGAAGGTGCGTCTAACATAAAGGCATAGTCTAGGAAACAAAAGTTAAGTCCCCTGCCCCACATTCGGACCACCCCCCCCATTTGGACCACTTTTACTACTAAAAATGGCTATTTTTCGTATTTATAACTTTATCAATATTGATTATTATAATATAAAAATTAACTTATAGATTACATATATCATTATTAATTAATATTAGAAGATTTAAAGTTTTTGCGATTTTTTTAAAAAAGTTATTAAAGAATAAAATTTTATTTTTTTTATTTATCTATAAATCCTATATAAAATTGAAACTTTTTTAAAGTATAAATAACTTTTAAACAAAAATTATTAAAAATAATATATATATTTGTTCAAAATCCTTATATTCATTCCATTATAGTAAATTTTTTTTTAAATATATATTGTAATTTGTGATTGATGATTTATTTGAAATGGTAAACTTTACTAACAAATAATTTGTATAAGAAAACATATTGCTGGGACGGCTCTCATAGGTAATACTCGTAAAATCAGATGCGTAGCATGAGGTTACTCACAGGGACTGGTGGCACCTCTATGAGGCCGGCCGACAGAAGCAATACAATCTTAAAAATGAGGTTATATCGCGTCTTAGTATGAAAGCGCTTTCCTAAGGAAGCGCCGACTATATCAATGAGGTCAGTCACGTGCGTATAAGCGGGGCTTATACGTACGATGAAACCAATACATATAATTCTAAAAAGATCATTAGTCATAAATTATAATATATATTTAAAACAATTTTCTATAATAATATGAATATAAAGATTTTGAAAATATATATATATATCAATTTTAACAATTTTTATGCAAAAGTTATTTATACTTTGAGAAAGTTTTAATTTTATATAAGATTTATATATAAATGAAAAAATCAAGATTTCATTCTTTGATAACTTTTTTTAGAAAAATCGTAAAAATTTTGAATCTTCTTATATTAACTAATCATGATATCCGTAGTCTATGAGTTAATTTTTATATTATAATAATCAATATTGATAAAGTTATAAATACGAAAAATAGCCATTTTTAGTAGTGAAAGTGGTCCAAATGGGGGGTGGCCCGAATGTGTGGTAGGGGACTTAGTTCTAGTGGATCTACTGGATAGGAGCACAGGGAAAATGAAACCTCGGCTCCTTGTGGTTAAGTTTTCATGATTCAAGAAAGACCCGGAAAATCAAAATCGACGTTCAAAAAACATTATCTAAGTCCCCTACCATATATTCCGCCACCTATTTTATACCAAAAACAGCCATTTCAACGTACTGATAACTTTATAACAAATGAAGCTATTAAACTGAAGTTTGAAATATAAGTTTAGAATAAAATTATTAATAGATTTTAAAAGGAATTAGATTTTTGCGTTTCTTCTCAAAAAAGTTATAAAGAATGAAATCTGTGATTTTTCATTTATATATAAATACTATACAAAATTAAAACTTTTTTTAAAATACTAATAACTCTTTAATAAAAATCATTAAAAATGATTAATATGTTTTTTTTAAAATCTTTATACTATTTGCAATATATTATATTCTTTTAAATATATATTATAATTTGTAGTGAATGATCTATTTAGAATTATAAGTTTTACTAATAAATAACTTATATAACAAAATATATAATTATAAGTAAAAGTTTAATTGAAACGTATAATATATTCAATAAATAAATATATAAATATATATATATATATAATGTATATTATAATAATATAGAAATGTATAGATTATTCTTAATAATTTTTGTTAAAGAATTATTAGCAATTTAAAAAACGTTTAATTTTGTATAGGATTCGTATACAAATGATAAACTGGAGATTTTATTCTTGAATAAACTTTTTTAAGAAAAAATTTTGAAAAAATCGCAAAGACTTAATTCCTTTTGAAATCTATTAATAATCCTATCATGAACTTATATTTTAAATTTCAATTTAATAGCTTCAT
>PDUE01000465.1:0-11045 GCA_002909645.1 Monilinia polystroma | reverse complement strand
CGTTTATAATTATTTGTTAAGCGAAAAATCAGCTAATCCCTATTTATAGTTTATGTTACAAAAGTTGCCTAATCTTTAAGTAAAAAGAAGCGTAATTTATTTATTTATTTATTTATTATATTTAACGTCTATATGAGCTAGCTAGGCCCTTGACCTCCCGAGGGGTACTGGAGACGGGTGATACACTAGTGGATTATAGACCCAAAAGCTCGCCACTTAGGTATATATAGTACAACATCGCTAGGTTGAAGCATTAAAGCCGTTTTCTCCCAGCAGTCTTTTATAGCTCTAGCTTTGTTGGACAGTCTTCTTCCATTGTTTAAAGGAGTATCCTACATCGAAAGGGATTAACTTTTATTTATTATATCTTTAAAGGTGGTATATCGGACTGTATAATAATTACACTAATAGGGAATACTAAATAAACAATTATTATATTAGATTATAATCTTTGTATTATCTTATAGAATTCGTTTGCTATATTTTATAGATTGTGCCTCAGATTAGGCTCCGAAATGTAATATAGGGTGAAAAGGGGGGGGTAAGGGGAGAAAGGGGGTTAGGGGGGGTAGGAGGATTAAATGCAGCATTTAATATAATATTATTTAAAATGCTATTAGGTTTTCAATTGTAGAATATAAAATATCATATTGTCTTTACAAAATGTTCAAATTTTTATAAAAAAGTAAAAAATTATTATATATAATTAAATTCTTTTCAAACAATTATCAATAAATAAACAGACTTTAATAATTATAAGTAAAACTTTTTTACCAAAATCTTATAAAAAGCAAAATACTTTAAAATTTTAGCCTTACCATATAAATAATAAATTTTAGTATTTATATAATTAAAACACTTGTAGTATACCTTAAAGTTATTATATTTAAAATATATTACTAATAATCAGTATAGGATTAATTTAGGGAGTTTTAACTTTAATAGCTTTTTTAAAGTATAATTAAATTATTATTTATAATATTCTTTTAATAATATTATTTTATTTTTACACCATTATATATCTATAATGCTATAAATTAGGCTTTATATTATTAATTCTATTCCATTAATTATAAATTGTTTAATAAATTCTAAATTAATTATATTATTTTTTACACCCTTATCCGCTAACTTATTCACCACTTTATTACCAATTATACCTTAATATTCAAAAAACTACCTTATATTAACTATATATTAATTAATAAACTAATAGCTTTTAAAAAACGCCCATTAAAAAGTATTTAAAATATTAGCATATTTATATTATATTATAGAAATATTATTAATATATAGTTATTAGTATATATCCATATCTAATAATAATATTAATACCTTTTAAAGCTTTTTTAAAACATTTATTACTTTTACATTAAAAATATGCAAAAGTGTATTAATTGCCCCCTTTTTAATAACTATCAATATTTGCCCTTAATAGATCGCATAATTATATCCAATATGCTTATTAGTATCATCATACAATTCGGATCTATTAGAAAAAATGATAATTACACTGGAGAATAGGATATTCCATTAATTAATGAAGCTAATTATCACTGTCTCTTTATCTATCCCTTTTATAGGATTTATCCTATAGTTGGGGGTATACTACAGAAAAGCCAGAATTGGGCGTGATGCTTTTAGCAACAATTGGTCCATTATTTATAATTATATATTAACTTATATACAGTAGTATTATGTAATTAAACATATAATTAATAAATAGTATACGTTTAGCCTTTAAAGTTGCAAAACTATATTAATACGGATATATTCCAGAACAACTTTATAGAAGGGGAAGCTTGTATCCCGCAGGTTAATTATAGTAGATGAGATCCTCCAAATTAATAATATTTCTTTTATTACAAGATTAATTATTTTATCTATTTTTATTATATAAGATTCTATACGGGTACTTATTATAATACCTTCAGGATAACCTCCTCCCATATTTGGCTATATCCGTCCTAAATACTATACCTCCATTTTATAAAATAGTAACGGAAATATACATATAATAATAGTTTTATATAGGAAGGTTACAAAAAGGCCATATATTGTATTAATAAAATGTTTAATATGCATTACCATTTTCTGTACTTTTTTCACTTATTCGACAATATGTTTTTTGAATGTAAGCTTACGGTTAAACTATACTCCTAATTATCGCAGGGCTGGCTAATTTATATCGCCTTATACATTTATTATAAATTTTATAGTTAGTATAAACAAAATAACAACCTCTGGAATATGTGCATAACGCTTACAGATAAAATATATTATCTTTAACTTCTCCGATACAAAAACAACCTTATTTACTAATCCCTATACCTTAATTTATTATACATCTCTTACAATTACTATAACGTTTTCTTTTAGTATTTTGTTTACCTTATAAAGTATAATATTATTTATATATTTAAAACAAAAGACCTAATTCTGATTTAAAAGCTCCGCTAAGTAGAACATATACAATACTAGAGATAGAGACGATTTTTAAAGAATACTGCATTATATTTGTAATTTATCCATATATATGTTCTTAAATCGGATAATCATCTTATATTCCTGTAAAAATAATTTAATTATCTTTAATAAAAATGTAGACTAATTTTAATTCTATATTTTTTTAAGTAACTGTTAGGGTAATAGTACATTAAAAGCTTTTTATATATTTATTATAATCAGGGTAACCTTTAGTTTTTTAGTAAAAACGTTTTCTATATTATACATAAATGTTATAATTAGATTTATTACTAATTTTTTCAGTAAAACCCTACAATACTAAGGGTTTAGTATATTATATATTAATAATGTTTATATTACCCATTTTGCGATAATTTATTCCAAATCTTTGCTGATATAGGATAATAAAATTATCGGATGTTAAAAGCAAATAGAGCTTTTATCCTTTCTGTTAATTTTAAATAATATTATTATTTCTACCAATTATTATATTTTAGGGAAATAGTTTCTTTTAAAATAGCATTTAAATAAATTACGGATATACCTTTTAATATTATTTTAATAAACTTTTAAAAGCTAAACTATAATTCTATTAATTTTTAATAAAATATTCAAAACTTTAATAATATTTTATTCTATTTCCTCAAAGAATACATTAATATTCTAAAAAAGAATGAAAATATAATTCTTCATTATTGGGTCTGTCTCAAGATTGTCCGAATTGTTGTATTTATATAGTATTTTATTTAACAGAGCCTCTACTTTTTCTTTTATGCCCTCAATTAATTAATTATCCATTATTAATAGTAGGGATTTAAAGAAGGGGGCTGCTTTATGTTAATCCACCATTTTATAAAGATCCAAATTATCTAATATATTATTTATTACCCTCCTCCAATAATCTTTTTTTATTTTGTATATTATACTAAACATCTTTTTTCTATCCTCCAAAGTTTTATTAATATATTTGTACAGACTGTATGCAAATGTACATTCCCTCGTCCACCAAAGCGCTAATTGTGTTTGATTGTATATTAATTGCCTTACAGTTTGTATTGCCTTTTAGAACAGATTTGTAAATTGTTTTATAATTATTTCGAATTCAACATTTGAGATATTATATATTAATTGCGAAAATTAGTATGTTTTGTTTTTTATTAAACTAAAAAAGATATGTAGGCCATCTTCTATAATTTTATATCCAATACACCTGCCGGCTAGTATTCTCTGTTTTAGAATAGTAATGATCTGTATATAATAATCTAACCTATAGTTTATATCTTGCTTTACTGTTGTTTTTGCAAAGGGTATATTGGAGAAGGTAAAGTTAATTATATACTTTACTTAATGAATAAAAATCCCTACCTCACCAATAAAATCTATACTAATATTTTGGGACCAATCCGAAAGCGTAATACTTTAGGAGGCCGAAAATACCCCCGACTTAAAGATATTATATTTCACATTAAAATCGCTATTGATTAGTATACAGGGCCTTAAAGTAATACCTATTGTATAAACTATTATCTCCAAAGTATTAGGTTTGTAATAAATATTTACTATATAATAACTATTTATTTCAAACTATATTATATCTTTATTATATTTGCCTTGCTATTATTACACTTACAGTGCAGCTTTTTGATGGATGTATAATATAGTTTTTAGCTTTTTAGTTTTCTTTTTCAATACCTCCTCCAATTCCTACAAATTATAAGGAGTATAGTAGTTATATACCAGATGGTTCTATATTTTGGTTTTCAAAAAGCTTTAGGGTTCCTAAACATATACCATATCCGCGTTGTTTTTGTATATAAACTGTAGCAAAATGTTATATACTTTTACATCTTTTTCTACATTCGTTTATATTATTATTATATATAAGACAAAACTATTCTTATAACCTTTACCACTATATCTATTCATCCTACAATTTATTAAAAAAAGGATTAATAGTTTTAATTAATTGTATATTCGCTATAATCTTATTATTATTAATATTTATCACATCCTCTACACAAACTTTGTATACACTATTTTGTGATAAAAGTTTAAGATTTATTTAGTCTAGGATAGTCTTAATACGTTTTAAGATTTTACCCTATAATATTAATAAATTAATAATATATTTTGCCCTTTCGTTACCTTTTTTCAATATTGTTAATATAATAACTTTAATGCAATTAGGCACTAGAATGTAGGTAACACCTATGAGGATTGTGAATACTAATGAGCTTTAAGAGCCCTGCAAACTCTAGAAATTCTGAGCTCCTGTTTGGAAAGCATATATTGTTTGCACCATCCTTATAAATGTATTAAAAGTATATGCCTTTTGTACCACCCTATTGTTTTTATAGATTGCCTTTATTTAGCCTTTGGTCAAATTGTATTACAGCTTTCTTTCAATAATGCTCCAGAGTGTTAAAAAGTACCCTTTATGCCCTACCAGAAAAGAACCATAGTATTCGTTACATTTCGCAAAAGCTGAACAAAGTTTATGCATCAAACCTTAATGTTTAATCTTTACAATACTGCAGTTATTGCATTGTATCAGCTTTGTGCAACAATAGATGTTGCAATAAGTCTGGCAGCCTTGTTTGTGGAGCTCCATTTGGCTACGGGGGGGTAGCTGGAACGATAAAGCAATAATAAGATACAACGGTATACCTATTTTATTGATTTTCATTTTCAACTAGGTTAAACCGATATTAATTAATAATCTTAATTACAAATTAAAAGCCTTGGGAATTTATCTAAAGAATTATAAATTCAATTGTTTTAATAACTATTTTTATAAGAATAAATATTAAACCATTATCTTTATAATTCTATGTATTTGAAGAATAAGAAGATTATTGCCTTTATAACTTTTAAATATTTATAAGGAGTAATTTTCGAATATTGAAACCCACTATCTTTGCAACTATTAATATTAGAAAATTATTTATATCTGGTATTATTTATACATTTTAGTTTAAGCAAAGCATTTTAAATAACAATCTAATTCCATTATTGGAAGAAGTCTACCTATTCCCTTTTTTAGATTCTATTTTATAAAAGAATCTATTCTTTACTTCTGTAAATCTGTAAAACGACTTCTAATATTTTTCTGATTCTACTTTATAAAAGAATTTATTCCTCTTTTAGATTCTATTTTATAAAAGAATTTACCCCTCTTTTAAATTCTATTCTATAAAAGAATCTACCTCCTTAATTTTTCAAGTCTATAAAAACGACTTCCGACATTTTTCTTTTATTAAGATTTCTGATATTTTAATATCATTTTTAAGTATTTTAAGTATTATAATATAAAAGTATTACATATAATATTATATAATAATATTGAATAATAATAATCTTTATATTTATAGAAATATATTATATATATTGTGTATAATGAAAACATTTTGCTATTATAGCGTCTTCCAGGGCATTAAAGGATGAATTAGTTGATTAGATGCCTTCCAGATCATAAATGGATTACTCTAACTTTTATAAATCATTAGTTAATTATCCTAATCTTTCTAAATTAGAAATCAATGTTACTGGCGAATATGCTAATTTAAAGGAATAATAAAAAAAAGGAATTAATATAGAAAAAGCAAATAAAATAAAAATTAACAAATTTATATATTACAAGGTTTAGGAATATGAAAAGGATAATATATATAATAAAGAATTGTATATTAGTTTTAATTATTCTTTTTAATATTTTACAAATAAAATCTTGAAAACAGTTGATATAACTATTCTTTATAATTTATAAATAGTGCTTCGTTTTTATAGAGTATATATTAAAAAGAGCAATAAGAATGGAAATGTTTTAGTGTCTTATACTTTTTAGATTATTATAAACATATTATATTTATTATGGACGGATAAAGGAATCTATAAAGTCCTAGTTAACAAATTCGTTATATTCAGATCATAGTCTATTATAAATCGAATTCAAGTATATTTAGGACTTTTAAAACATACTCTATAATTACGATCTTCTTTATTAGAATAGAATATACAGTGTATAACTTTTGCTAAAAGAAAAAAAATCAATAGGAATAATAAAGGATCAAATAGCAAAAAAATCAAAAAACATAATGAAGTTATATTAATGGCAAAAACAACTGGAATTAATTATACAACATATTGATCTAAATCCCCTACAAAATTATTAAAAAAGCCTATTATTTATAATAAATCTTATGATTTTAATCTAATAATACTATTAGGGAGCCTATAATTATATATGCTATTATATATATTATTATTTCAAGAAAGCTGATTTAATTTAGTTAATCGATTATAATCCTAACCTTTACCTCCACCAAATGACCCATCCGACTCGAATTATTCATCACTATCGGCTGAAGGATCATCACGTCGATCATCGGGACCACCGCAACTATTACGCCAACTATTAGGACTGCCAGAATCACCTGATTATTCTGTAGCTGGTAAGGTATTAGCATAAAAACCTAATAATAATTCTTAATTAGAAAAAAATGATATTAATTGAAATTTATTAAATTTGGTATGATTATATATAAATAATAAGAAATATTTAAGTAAAAATAATAATTTTAAATACAAATTCCAGATATTCATTAATCACTGTTCAAAATTAAATATTCAGCCTCAGAGTATAATAAAAGCTTTTCCAATAATGCTTACCGAAATTGTTTTAGATTTTTATTATATAAATTTGGGGCAGTTTTTATATACTATGGCAAATATAAAATCAATATTTGAAATTATTTTTGAAAGAAACAAATACTATAAAAGCGTTATATAAAAATAGAAAGCAGTTTTATTTTCTATTGTAATTAAAAAGAAACCAGATTAGGGTATTCTAGAATATTTCTAGTTTATAATTATAGAGTTTCATAAACTATATAAAAGTTTGATTAAGAACTTCAGAATTTAAAGTATCCTTTATTAAAAGATTATAAATTTATATAAGAATATAAAGGTATACTTGTATATATTTTTTAGATTTTTTTCAAAAATTGCAAAATTGATAGAGGAAATTCGATTATTAATTATAATATATGAATATATATATTCATTAATAAGTTCAATTAACTTTATTAATTAAAGATTTTGATAAATAATAGATACTTAACCTTAACAAAAGCGCTCTTTACAGAATATATAATTATCTCAAAACAATACATTTAAACGAAATGTTAAAAAATACTTTGTATATAAACAAGAAGAATATTAATTAAATAAGTATAGTATATAAGAATAAAAACCGTTAAAGCAGAAATATAAAGATAGTATAAAGATAAATAATAATTGATTTAAAAAGAAATTTATATAATACTTAATTGAATATAAAGGAGATTATAATAATGGTATAGATATGGATATAGACGAAGAAGTGGAGATATACTTTAAGTATGATACTTTATTTAATAACGGATCTATAGATGGAAAGGAAGTTGTAATGAATTTATTTAACAGATTATATATATATATTATTTTAGAACCAAAAGTTAATTATAAGAAGATGGCTTTTTCTATAATATATATAAATTCATTTTATAATAGATATAATAAAAAGGAGTTTCAGGGTATTGTTATTAATATAAAAGCATTCAAATGATTTATAGTAGGGTATAAACAATATTAAGTATACAAGGAGAATGTTAATAATATCGAAATGGATACAATTAGAGCAGGGATTGCTAAAATTGCATTCGGAATAGGTAAGACAGAATTTATTAGATCTATACAAATCATTTTATTATTAGGAAATATGGAATTCTATATTATAATGGTTGAGATATTTTTCTTACTATTACTTTAGGATATGGACCGTCTTGGAGTGTATTATAACAATATTAAGAATTTATTGATTTTATGTATAAAAAAGTATTCTATTATTTAAAGATTCAAATATTCAATTTTGATATAAAATCTGAATATAAAACAATTTTTATAGAACTTTATTTAAAATAGTAAATATTATCTTATTAATAATAAAATTCGATATTTATACCAAAAATTCGGATATTTATTAGCATACAAGTTTTATTAAATACTTTAATATATAAAATATAATAATATTAATAAAAAGGATTTAAATAATTTTATAAAGTTCTATAAGTATTGCTAAAAGCATAAAAAATTATTTGGAAGATTTAAGTTTAACCTTTAAGAGAATACTAAATTTAATTATTCTATTATTATCAATGTAATGTATATTAATAGAAAATTTATTCTTTATATTATTAATAAAAGCATTCGTTTTTAAACAGTATAATAATTGGATAATATATTAGTAAAGTATATATGGGATAAGTTATGTATATGCTAGATTGATATCTATATTAATCCATTTAATTATATTATTCATAATATAGAAAAGAACTTTATGGTTAAGGAATTTATTAATAATATAAATATAATAAGTACTATTACAAAACCAGTTCCAATTAAAGTATATTAATCCATTGAATTAATTAAAAGAGGATACTATTTTATTCGCAAAGTATATACAATTATTAAGTATAAAATAAAAGAATTAGGGATTTCGAAGGAGATAATACTGCAAATGTTAATAAAGGCAATAAACGATTTAGTAGGATTGGACGGGGTTACATTAACCTTATTAATATTCAACATTTATTTATGTATAAGCAAATTCGATCCACCAGCATTTAATATAATCAAATATTTAACAATAATTAAAAAAACTATAATTAAGATTAATAAACTATATTCTAAACGATAAGTTTTAGAAATATTAAAATAACAAAATGGGCTAATGATTATACTAATTTATAATCTATTATTAAATGTGTAGATATTAGTTTGGCGAAAAGGTAATAATTAAAGCGGATAATAAAATAAATCTTTTACACTTATTGATATCAAAGAAGAAACATATATAGTTAATTTAATAAATAGACCAACTAAATTTCGTTTTACTATAGTAAAACTATTCTTTATAGCATTTTAGGAGAATATAGAAGTTTTATAAAAGAATGTAGGAGTTTTATAAAAGAATGCAGAAGTTTTATAGGAGAATGTAGGAGTTTCATAGAAGAATACAAAAGTTCAATAGGATATGATTAAACAAAAATTAATTGTACCATTACTATAACTAAGATTATTATAAATTACAATACTACAAATCCATTGAATATGTACTATAATAAATACTAGATTGCTTTTAGAGTTAATTATATATATTAATAATAATAATATTTTATCTAATATTGTTATTTACTTTAATAACAAAAACAAAGATTTGGCAATAGTTTATATAATAGTATTAGATACCTCGGTAATATATTAAAAATCTTAACAGAAGGAACTATAAGAACTAATGAATAGCGGAATATTTGAGCTCATTTAGAGATCAGATATTCCATCTGATACACGGATTTTTAACTTCTGCTTTATTAACAAAATAAAGAATAAAGGAATTAATAAAGCATTTCCAAAATCGAGATTAGTTATTCAAATATAGAAGGATTAGGGAAAGAGTATTATTTTAATATAATCATCTATTATTTAATATATTAGTTAATAAATAATAATTACTATTATGATAATATTAAAGAATAATATATACAATAAAAATAATATAGAAATATATATCCGTAATATTATATAAATATATATATAATCCAAATTCGATTTAATCAAAAAGTTCTTTATTCAACCACTACCGGAATTATATATACCTAATAATTATATTCTATACATTATTTATCTATTATATAATATTTTAGAAACAAAAAATCATTAATTTAATATATATTATAAATATTATATTAATAAATTAAAGATAATATAATTAATTTATAATTCTTGTTTATTATATATAGGTAAAAAGGATAAAGTATTTAATATTATTAAATTACAAATCAATAATACTTTAATTATATATAATAAGGTATTCGTAAAAAAAAAGGAAGAGAAATTAAAGATAGTTAATTTTATGATAAAAGATTGTGAAAAATTAGCATTAGATATACCTATTAAATTTAATGGAGGGATAATTATACAGTATAAAAACAGATTTATTTCATTTATTTAGGAAAAACAGTATAAGAATTTAAGGCTTGTTAAGACGGTATTATTAGATATGCTAGGAATTTATAAAAAAGTATAAAAAGCTGCTACAGCGAAGGATTAATATATTGCTCAATATGCCCATAGTGTATATATCGTTATAATGATATAATCAAAGGTATTTTTCGATTTTTCTTTTACTGTCTAAATTATTAATCCAAAGAAAGAAAATACTAAAACATTTAATAAACAATTTTAATAATAAATAGATAATAAAATAAAAGGACTGAAATTCGTATTATTTGATAAAAATACATTTCAGATTATAATATTTACTAATGTATCATTCGCAAATAATCCAGATTTTTTATCATAGATAAATTATATTATTATACTTAAGAATAAAAACAATAATACAAATATAATTCATTAATTATTAGTTAAATACAAAAAAATGACAAAAAGCGTTCTTGTATTAAAAATATATAAAATAATACTCGGATTTGATGTAAACGCTACAATCAAAAAAACTATAAATAATATCTTTAAAGATA
>PDUE01000464.1:25393-39229 GCA_002909645.1 Monilinia polystroma | reverse complement strand
TACGTCTTCCAAATACTATATTATTATATACGTTCTCAACATATATTATAATATAAATCCTGTGCCCTCCCACAGGAACAATAATTATCAAATATACTTATATCCGCTTTCTATCCTAAATTTAAGTTTATAACATTTATTATTATTATTTAAACTATTATATTAAATTTGTTATTCCTTTTTTTTACAATTATTATAAAAAAATAAATTAAATTATTATTATTATTATTCTTAATCTTTATAAATTTAATTACCTTTTCCTTATTAAATTTGTTTTTAAATTTTAAATATTTTAATTAGTATTTAAATTTTATATATTATTTAAACTTTTTATAATATTTGTAAATTACTTTTTTTTTTAATAAAATTAATTTTTATATCTTTTGAATATTAATATAATAATAATTTTTTTAATGTAAATTATTTGTTTTTATTTTTATTAATTATATTAATTTAAAGAGTTTTAAAACTAAATAATTTAATATCAATTTAAAAAACTAAATGTTAGTTTTATATTTATTAAAGTTAATAATTCTATAGTTTAATGATATATATTAAAATATATTATTTTATATATAATAAAATTTTGAATACTTTAAATTAAGAAATATTGGAGTTAAATATAATATTAAATTTTTTAATAAAACTATAATTAATATAATTAATTTCAATAAAATTATAAATAACATTTATTTTAAATAAAAAGTTAATATTTTTATAATAAATATATAATTTTATTCATATTTTTATAGCTATATTATAATATATAATAATTCTATATTCTTTATTATAAATATTATATTTAATTATAAATTATATAATATTGTTTTCTTTTTTATATTTTTATTATAAAACAAATTTCTTTTTTAAAAAAAATTGATTTATTATCTTTATTTGCTTTAAAAGAAATAATAAATTTGCTTTTAAAATTAAAATATCTAATAATATTATTCGTTTTGCAATAACTAAGAAAATTATCCTTAAAAGCTGAAAAGTTTTCTTTATCTTGAAATTGAAATTTTAGAATAAATATTGAATACTTTATTTCCAATATTTCAATGCTTGAAATTGTAAATTTTAAAATAAAATCAAAGAGTTTAAAATACTTTTTTGTAGTTTTTATATTTTTAAAAGCTTTTAAATAAAAAAGAAATATTAAAAAAAAAATTTATTAATATTTATAAAAATAAAAAGAAAATAAAAAGAAAAACAAAGATTTCTATTAAAATTATTCCAATTTTCGAAAAATAAATTATATACTGCTTTTATATATTGCTTTTTAAAGAAATGAATTTGATAATTTTAAGATTGTAATAGTTTCAAAGATAGCATTTGCATTTAATAATTCCAAAAATAGCATTAACATTCGTTTTTATAATATAATGCTTAAAGGTAATATAATAGCTATCTTATAAAATGCTGAAATAGAAAAAATAAAGTAAAAATGATTATATAAAAATAATAGATTTGGCCCCAAAAGTAAAATAAGATTATAGAATACTATATACCAATTATAAATAAAAGAAAATAAACAAAAACGCTAAAGGCGAAGGGTTTATAACCTATTGAATATAATAATAATATAGATTCTATTAATGTAATTAGAGAGCTAAATTCTACTATAAATAAGATGACTTATATATNNTGACTAAGCTAGTATATTGAATCTATTCGTAATACTAATTAAGAAATCTATATAAGTCCTGGGATAGCTAGAAACACACAATATGGTGGTAGAACTGAAATGTTTGTTATTATAATATGATAATAGGTACAATATAAAACATATTTTCTAATTAATCAACTTCTGGTTTACTACATTACTGGCATCCATGGTTTCAATATCTCCCTTCGCATTACGATATGCCTTAATTAAGCCCCTGGCAACGGCTAACTCCTTCCTGATACTGATGATTTCCTTCAGTGCTCCCAATTGCTCTATAAGTGATTTTCTTATTTTTTCTTTAGCCTTTCTGATACTATCACTTTCCAATGACTTGCCACTACCATTTGTCGAATTCTTATTACCTTTCTCTTGACCCCCCTTATTATCTGCCTTGTCGAGCTTCTTTAATTCGCGCTCAAGACCCTCCCTTCCCTTATTCAAACCGATCCATTCCTCATAAGCCTCTTTACCCCCAAAGCATATGTGATACAGTCGACAGTAGGCCAAGTGCTCGATGGGGCAGTCGATTGTTTTATGCAGAAACACTTTGGTCCGTCAGTGTCTTTAAATTTCTAATAAAAAGAAGTGCCCTCCAGGGGACTTACAGTAATGCCACAGATGTTCCCAAACTCAACCGGAAATATCATCCTTCAAATCAGTTTTGAGTAACCACTCGATGTGTCGATTATATTGCGCTCTTGGCACTGCTTGTATTACTTCTCTCACAACCACAATTTGACTGCAACACGGGCTCGCCAAGAACTCAGGTATGTCGTATATATCAAAGTTAGCGCGGAATGAATTTTGCATATTTCGTTGCTCTAGTATTCCAGCTAGGCTTTTTTCGCCTGCGGTGGTGTTGAGGACTGTGGAATAGCCATCTCCCCAAGTGACACGCAAGTTAAGGAATTTCGTTCGTTGTACCTCTCTCAAGTCTAAACTATTCAAGGCTGATACTATGTTCTGAGAATGTAAGCTGTCAATATGCCATGATCTCTCATGTGCATGGATGAGTATGGAGATATCTGTAACAAAATGAGCTTCACCGGGCATAGTCGACACTAAACGAAACTTACCGGGTAAATCATCATAAAAATCATAGAAATATTGATGATATATCATGGCTTCATGGCCTTTGTTCATCTTGGTGTGATATGCGTCACTGGAATTATCTGCACTCATGGTTAATTTGCAAGTCAAATCTCTGTAGACTCAAGCAGACCTGCAATGTATGGCAAGACTTTTAACTTAGGTATTTTGAGTTTCTTCACCCATGAAAAGTCCTCCTTGGACGTAGCGGCAATAACTCAGTTGATACTTGGTGCGAGACCCCTCAGTATCCCGTAAATGCCCCCATATTGCCTGACTATTTGCCGTTCCAACCTTTCGCTAGGAGTTTCACGAATACTCCATGTACCAAAAAGACATATAAAAGTCAAAACGACAAGTGATAGTAGTACTCGTGGGGTTCGAGATACGTCTCTCAACCTACTCCGAATATGATGCATACCCAGTAGTTGATTGCCGAAGCAGAAATAGCATAGTGACCACAAACTTGATGAAAAGAACAGAAAATATATTATAGGAATGCAAATCAGACTGTATACGACACAAGACAGTTCTATATATGTTTATATGCAAGGAGCATCCGGAAAATAAAAGCAATAGAATTCAGCTGTATGCCCAGAACCAAATATAGACAAGTTGCAGCTCTTTCAACTTCCACGTCCTCTCTTAATGGTTTCTTGGGTATGGATTCAGAGCTACTGAACAGTGGAACTGATATATCCTTTCCAACCCCAGAGGTGGAGATTTCTTAATGACTTGACATAAGCGCCCATACATATATTTGGGGATGCCGATTCCAATATGTTGCATAAAAATAAACCTTTGAGTTTATCTTCAGCCTTAAACACGGCACGAAAGGGGAGTCAATTCTGCAGCCCGGATGTGGCACTCTGGAATTCGACCAATAAATCTATTCAACCCAAAAAGATCTACATTCGAATTTGAATCAATCTCGTATTACACAATCATTTCTGTGCCTTTTCCAAAGCCTTAAAATGAAACCTACCTATGAAAAATAATAGGGATGAAGTTTAGGGACATTTTAGCATAATGTGGAAGGATTTATTAAAACTTACCTAGTATATGAGGTTCCTTAGGTGTGCTTCTAATAAATTAAGATTAGGTTCTAGTTTTAACTAAAACAATCGCCTCCCCGCACAAAAGGCTGATAAGCAGCCTCGCCCTCGTCTCTTCAAACAATAATACACCCAAAAATGTTGTGTCGTGGTGAAGTTAAACACTTCAGATGGATTCACGAGTTCTTAAATCGAGAAATGAAATATTTCAGGAGGTAAAGATGTCTCCTTTCCCCCCCTTTTCTTGGCCTTTCTTCTCTCCCGATTCTAAATATTGACATTGGTGAACAGCTCAAACCATACTGTGTGAGCCTTAGTCAACTGGCATTGAAGAATGCTGGTGACACTAATACCCTGATACCATTGACAGAAAAGCTTCTTGCTGTACTACAGCGAGCTTGTGAGAATGAAGCTTTCGACGAAAAACTGGCAGACTGTACGTTCTCGATATATTTGGATTTTTTGTTGTAATATACCGACAATGACTGACAAATAGTGTGCTACTAGATGTCTTCTTCCCGTTATCTCAAATTTTACGTTCGAAACAGAAGTATACAGATAAATTATCAGAGCTCACAGTGAGATGTCTTAGGCTGCTATTGGAACAGGGATGGCGAAACCATATTGCAATAAATCTTGCCAAACAACTCTTGATCCTTCTAACTCTGATGGTCGGAGGAGTGCCAGGGCAAGATTCACAACCAGGCCCAGAAGAGTTAGTTGCTGAAGCTCTTGGTGCCCTTGCAGCTTTATTTTATGACCTGGCGCGCACCCCTGACGCTCCCACTACAATCACAGATCAAAGTACGATACCAGCAGTTGGACACTGCATTACAGCTATACTTGATGCCATCAACGAAGGGCCATCGGTAGGAATACAAATAGAAGGCTTGAATGCTTTGAAAGCTGTATGGTACTGTATCAAAGATGCAAAGGCTCATGCCAGTTTCCTTCCGGGAACGGTCTCAGCACTCACGAAATGCCTCACACCTACCACAACCTCTCGAAGATCACAGAAAACCATCGTCGTAGCACTGGAAAGTCTACAGTTGATCCTTACTACAGTCTTGAGTGATATCAGGACTCGTACCATAAGGGCAAGCCAAAAGGCGGACGTTAAAGAGGGAAGCGAAGATCAACAGGATGTGCTCACAAAATCCTGGCTCAATGCTACTACTTCCCAGATCAAACTTTCTTTAGCGAACGTAGTGAGATTACGCACACATAGATCTAACAAAGTTCGTATTTCACTCAATAAATTTTGTATTGTGCTCCTGGATGAGTGTCATGATACGTTGGTTGATTCAACTTCCATTCTTGTGGAAACTTGCCTATCACTAGTTGATTTGGAGGGTTCTATCGATGTGGGCAGCACTTCTATTGTTGATCTGGCAGCCATACATTCAAACATTGGAGAGTCGATAAAGGGAACATTCTATCACTGGGTGAATAGCTTGCCACGAGTGATGCAAATGAACGATGAGACTGTCAAGGTATCTGCACTTCATCAGCTTTCTGCATCGTACGGGCTACTGAGTACGTTGAATTTGAGCTCTTCTATGCTTGAAGAAGCACTTTCGAAATCGTTACGAGACAGCCTTTCGATTACAATAGAGGCCTCTTCACTACCCAAGGTGAGGCAAGAGACCTCATTGGGTACGAATAGTCGGTCTCTGATGGCCTTATCGAGCGAAAAGATGCCCTTGAAAGATTTTGCACCTATACTGATGCCCGAGGAAAGTCAAAAGTCTACAAGATTAGCAATGCTAACCTTCCTACGTTCATTGAGTGCACTGCAACCACGGATGAGTATGGCCAATGAGATGCTTGAGTATGTTCGAAAAGGTTCTGGCCCGGGTTTACTTGCTGCCTACTGGATTTCGTCTCAGCTTATAGAGTTTGCTGCTCCTCAGAACGAGGAAATGAATGAGTTTTTTGAGTCAACACTCCTCGCTCCCGATGACTATTTGACCGCGAGTCAAGATTTGTATTCATATTCTATATCAGTATTATCTAGTGAAGACGAAAATGTGGATTCGCGAACAAAAGCTGTCGCGCTAGAAGTTGTCTCTAATTCAGCTCAACGCCTAAAGGAGGATTTTCGAGTAGAACTTGTGGATATACTATACCCAATTTCGCAACTCCTAGGTTCGCCTAACAGCGATCTAAGAGAGCGCGCCACTGTTTGTCTTAACGTACTCGCAAAAGCTTGTGGATACCCAAGCACTCGAGAACTCATCGTGGAGAATGTTGATTACATGGTGAACGCAATTTCGTTGCAGTTAAATACATTCGGTATATCACCTCAAGCTCCACAGGTTCTAATAATGATGATTCGACTGACGGGACCTTCGTTACTTCTCTATCTTGACGATGTGGTATCTTCTATCTTTGCCGCTTTGGATAATTTTCATGGCTACCAGGGGTTGGTAGAAGCCCTATTTGCTGTGCTTGGAGAGATTGTAGAGATTGGTGCTCAATCTGGCCAATTACAACTGACTGATGTATCAGTTGATACCACGGAATCTATGGCTCCCGTTGTTACACTCACTAGTATCGTTCAAACGATTGAGAAGCAGCGTCGAAAGGCTAAATTTGAGAAAGAAATCGTGCCTGATGACTTCCCGCGAGAACCGTGGAAAAGTGCGTATACATTATTGGACGAGATGGGTGAGAGTAGCGAAAACAACAAAGACGGATCAAATGAAGAAACAGAGGTACAAAAGGCACCGACAGCAAAAACTTACACGATGGTTCAGAGCATCATTCGACTCTGCCAGCATTATCTTACAAACCCATCCCCAGCACTACGCATACGACTCCTGGGCTTAATTAACACGTCCTCCGCTGCGTTACGAAGTGATCAGGAAAGCTTCCTACCCCTTGTTAACGATATATGGCCTGTAGTAATCGATCGACTTTACGATAAGGAATCGTTTGTCGCCATTGCAGCTGCAGACTCAATTGCTACCATATGCAGATGTGCTGGTAGCTTTCTTACCACTAGAATCGCCATGCAGTGGCCCCGTTTAATGAAGTTGGCCAGACAAACCAGAGCCGATATGTTGGCCGAAAAATCTGGATCAAGCGGTCGTGGAATATACTCGCAGGTAGCGCAGAGGTGGGAGAGTATGGTAAAGCTTTTGATAGCTACAGTGGAGTGTACGGGAGTGAATGATGAAGCATTCGATGATGTTTTGGATCTTCTAGCAGCTATCATGCCGCACAGAAGGGATATCCGCGAGAAATTGTCATCTGTGAATGCCGATGCGGTTTGGTTAGTACTGCAGGCTGATGTGAGCCATGAAGTCAAGAAGATGCCTTCACTGGATGAGTACTTATTCCGGTCCCCTGAGCCCTTCATAATAGTTTAGCGTAATAATATCACCTTGTCTGCAATCAGGGTTACAAGATCACATAACTTCTTCAAAAGGATTTCTTGGTCAGTTAATAAAAGAGCGGAATTTATTTGTTTATTATGAGCACAAGCGCCACTTTTTTGATATACCAAGAAGCAAAACCAAAAAGGACAGTAGAGGCCAGCCAATGAAAGATCTTTGAAAAGTATCCGGGCTTGAACAAGAGCCCATAATACTTCAATTGACGTGAAGGCTTGACAGTAAGACTTTCTAAGACAGAAACTCGAATATGAAATAAAACACGCCATATAAATCCGCTAAGAGGCCTTATTTACTTTTCATTCAGACTCCTCGTCATCGCTCTCGGCCTCGGCCAACCATCTCAAGAATTCATCTGCTGACTTGCGAACTTTCTTGCTTACGGCAAGGTCATTAGTATACTTCTTGCTAGCTTTGGTACCCCACTTAGTGAGAACTTCTTCGGTGAGGAGATCCTGATCATAAAGGACCATGAGCACCTTTGAAGTTTTTTCATAAAATTCGGGGTTCTTTCGACCGCGTTGACCAATGAACTTTTCAATTCCACCTAGAAGAGCCTTCTCATGTTTTTCAGAAGTTACGATCTGCAACCGGGTCAGTACTGATACAAGATCGCCAAGATGAATGTCTGTGCTTACGTTTTTAAGCATTCCTGCTCGCTTTGGAATTTGCTTCACGATGTTCTCATCAAAGAGTGTTAGAGCAAGGACGACAAGTGTGCGGTGCTTTGCCTCGATTCCCAACTCCTTTGCCTTTAGATAGATCTCAAGATCGTCTACCTTACTGACGTCACCTTTCTCGACTGTCTGTTCTTCGATCCAGTTTGCGAGTTGATCGTAAGTGGAATTTCCACCACCTTCCTCATCATCGTCCTCTTCTCCACCACCGCCGCCCAAGACGAGTTTTTGCTTGAGATCATCAGGAAGTTGTTGTTGACGTGCCTTGATAGCCTCTGGGGACATGTCGACAGCCCAATCATCGTCTTTGACTTCGGCAGACTGCTGAAGCTCTTCTGCTTGACGAACGAGCTCATCATCACTTGGCGCATCAAGTGCGAGATCGCCATTGCCATTGTTGTCATTGGATCCATTTTCAGATGCATTCTCGCTTCCACTACCATTTCCATTATCTTTGGCTTCACCTTTGTCTGCCTTAGCCTTACGAGCCGCCTTCTTTTCTGCTTTATCTTTCTTGTTTTTCTTAGATGGCTGATTCTTCAATATAAAGCCGCTCAACTTGAGTCTGGGGTCGACCAATGAGCGCTTTCCGCATGCCTTGCAATCCAATACGATGTTGCCATCTTTGAAGATTACTTCCGTTTCAGGGTTCTTGCATTCCTTGCAGAGTACGAACTTATTGATGAAACCATCCAAGTAATCCTGCAACTTGCTTGCTTCATGAGCACCGTTGATGATCCAACGATCGTCGGCAGGATTGGTGTTGGTTTGAGCTCCGAGCTCGAAGCCGAAATACTTGATAACATATGCTCCTGGGCGGGCTAGAGAATTGGCGATGCTGGTGAGGTTGACGATGACGGTCTTTATTCCGTTACCTTTTCCCTCAATTTTGGATTGGATCTTCTCCATCTTATATCTGTAGAAGTTGTCCTTGACATCGCGACGGATATTAACGGTAGCCATGACTGCTGATAGGTAGCTTGAGTCGAAATATTTATTTTCGTGAGATTTAAAAGGTGCAGATATTTCTTAGACAATCTAAGGATCTGAGATATAACATGCAGAAAAGTTTTAACTTCCTAGAAGAGCAAAGACGGTCGAGATTGGTGAATTTTGTTTAGTGGTTACGGGAACATTCGAATCGTGGATGGTAATACTTAGCCGTTGGAGCTGAAGTAAGAACTACAAGGTTTCCGCGGTATGCGAAATGGTTGCAGCTCGAGAGGCGGCTGATGTCTGAGGTCGTTGGCGTTGGGTGTGAGATACATATAACGCAAATGTATCACTGTACGTGCTGATAGCTTTGGTTGAAGATTGTGAGGGAAGAATGTCCTTGTTTGCAAAGAGGAAAAAGCTCGAATCCCTCCTGAAGGTCTTTTCGTTCTTGGGATTAAGGTTGTATCTGAAAGGTAGAAGGGCGAAAAGCAAGACGGCAGCTTGACCTATTCTTGAAGTTGTCAGATGTATGCTCTGCTGTTTGATTGTGATGTATTTTTGAGGAAAGATGGGAGAGTAGGGATAGTAGGGAGAGTGGTCCGTACCTGTCCTTAAAATATATTTGCTAATCAGAAAGGATCTTCAATGAATACCGTATTCTTGTATTGTTGATGAAGTTGTTGACTGTTCCTTTGATTGTTGATATGTGTTTATTGATTGATTGATTGTTTGTATGGGTAAAGGAAGGAGGAAGGAAGATGAGAAGATGGATTGTTGTGTATGTGTGTGTGTTTGTGTGTGTCAGTCGAAAAGAAGGGTTTGAAAGAATTTGTGAAATAAAAAGGTTTCGGGTATGAATGGATTGATGAAAAACTAGCCCTGTCTTGGAAGAAAAAAAAGGTAAGATAAATGGAGCTAAGACAAGGTGAGAAGTGCCGATATATTATATATATATAAAAGTACTATAAAATATTACCCTTATACGCTAGCTGATCTAGTGTTTCTCTATATATAGACAAGTCAATAATAAATAGTAAATCATAGTATGAGATGAAAGTATCGAAAAGATACAATTATAATAATAAAGGTATAATTTTAACAACTTCAATGACTCTAATCACGTGAATGACTAATAATTTCAATAATTTTAATTTCAATGATTTTAATATTGAAGATAAATAAGATTGTTATATTAAGTATACATTATAACGCTTTTATCAAATTCTTATAATTAGACATATAGTATTAATCTTATGAAAAACACAATTATTTGTATATTATATTGTAAATTAAAAAAGTAATTTCTAGTATTTCGCTGAATCTCCTAATTATCTACATTATAGACTTACACAAAATTTCACAACAACGATATCTTTTTATTTTTGNNATTTTTGCCCTAATAATTACATTGTACAAGCTTATCCTAATTCTAATACAATAATCTATTATTTTTAGAATAATAGGTTTATATATCAAATCTATTACCCTTTTGTATCCTTTTTTTATTTTTAATATTGCTTTTATAAACCTATAGGAGCCGGAATTGCTGTAGAACCTTTATTTGTTCGTTGTAAAAAGATTTTGAAGTATTAAAATGGATATTTAATTACTTTTTCATTTTAATTTAGGTTTTAGTTAATTTAATAATAATTCTACAGTAAACGTTATAAATAGCTATATTGCTGTAATTGAATACAAAACTAAATAAAAATACAATATAGTATTAGTTTTTATATATAATATTAATATATTTATGATTTTGTATATTATCGTTAAAAACTGCAAACTTATTTTCAAAATATTCTAGAAAGTGATTACTTTTATTTCTATTTTAATATATACAGAAACCAATTTAGTAGTTTATATGCTGATTTGTTAATGTAATAATTTTATTATTAATATTTTAGTTTTGAATCTAAGAACTGCAACTTTTATAGATTTTGTAAGATTTATTATTAACTTTAATAGCTTTATAGATTTTAAAAGAATGCGGAATATGATAGCGAATGAGCTAAACGCTGTTAACCAAATACTTGATTTAAGTGTATATATGTTTTTTATAAAATTGTCGAAGTTTGCTAATACTATTTTTAGCAGTAATATGAATAGGAGAATTTTTTAATTGTTCTAAACTTTTTATTCTGTGTTAAAGTTTAACTAAACATATAAATAGTTTTATTTTGATATTAATTCTGTTCATTATTGCAATCGCTATAGGGTGGGCAATTAATCTTACTAATATTGCTATTCGCAATATCCTTTTTATTTAGAAAAATGTAGAGGTTATAAAATATATTTTTAATACTTATTTCTTAGAAATTCTAATGATTTAGTTTAACTATGCGATTATAAATATATTTATAAAATTCTATAATTTTATTAGAGGTATAATATTTATCAATATTAGTTTTATTTCTAAAAAAGCATTAATCTAAATTTATTAATATTTGGTAAGCTACTAACCGTTTAGATATGGAGTTAACCTTGATATTAATAAAATTATTTAAATTATTTCATTTTTAAAACTAATAAGATTTTTTAAGCTTTTTAATAATAGTAATATGGCCAAAATTATTGAAAATAATTATTATTATTTGATACAATTTAGAATATTAAGGTTTTTACAACCTAATATAATATATTTGTTATATATACTATATTAATTATAATACTTGGTTAAATTAGCATTTTAATCTTTCCGAATTTAATTATATAAATTTATTATAATATATAAACTATTATAAACCGTTTAAAACAAATTATACTTATTATTTTGTTATATTTAAATATATTAATAATAAGTATATTAAATTTATTTATAAAAAATTAAATATTGTTTAAAAGTATAATAAATTAATTTTTAAAATAATTAATATATTCCTATCCGTTATTTTAATTTTAATTTTTAATATAAAAACATTTATTATTATATTGCCTAAACATAAACGCAAAGCTATTATAATAATATATAAAAATATAGGAAAACAAACAGCGGAATTTAAATATACTTTTTGTATTAAAAACGCTATTATTCATTTCTCTTATATTTCTAATTTTAAAAACGGAAGCCAGATATTAAATTCCCTAATATTTAATTCTAACCCCTTTAACAATTTTAATAAATCTATAGCGAAGGATCAACAAAAACTTATTAAATGATTACTGAACTCATCGCAATAAACATACATACAAGACACACGTACAAAATACCTACAGTATGCCCTTCTTTGGCCATTATAGCAGAATCAGGCTTTATTACACTAATACAAGGGCCACAGAAGATTAATAGCAATTATATATAACAACAAAATCCTGTTTCGCCTATTCCGTTTCGCTTTTAAATTAAAGAATATATAAAGAATACATTGCTCCCCCTAATTATATTTAAAGGATTATAACAATTTACAGCTTTTTAGAAAATAAATAGGTTTTTATTAAAGACCGAATAACAAATAATAATTTATTATAAATTTATAAATATACTAATAAATTCTTTAAAAAAAATTATTAAAACCTTTTTCCTTAAAAAAAATATTTATTATTCTTTTTATCCAAAAAATAATTCTAATATATATTGTAGACTTTTTTATAATAAAAATAGCATTAATAATTAAAGAAGGCCTAAAAGCCTTAAAAACAAAAAAGATTATAATAACAATTCCGTTATTTACAATATAAGCAGGAATTGTAAAAACCTTTAAAGCTAATAAGGTATTAAATACTTTTAACAATAAAACCTTTAAAATAAATTCTATAAAAAAAACTATTACTAAAATAATAAAAATAAATAAATACATTTTTATTAAATATAAACCTTTTATAGGCCTTTGCTAAAATAGCTTTTTCCTAATCCAGAAAAACCTAGTTAAAATTATTCCTGAAATTAAGGAAGAGAATATTCCGGAAATAATAAAATATAAGATAGAATGGATCCTATATCCTAAATCTTTAAAAATGCAGAATATTTTAATGAAGAAGGTTTATAAACTTAAAATCTACAAGATTATTAAAGCTATATAATTAAAGCTTTTAGAGAAATAATATAATTACTATATAAAACAAATACTAGGATTTCTTTTTAATATAATTAATAAACAGATTAAAGTTATTAAAGAAATAATAGTTAAAAAAATCCAAATTCAAATTAGTATCATTTTAATTAAATATTTTAAAAGCTTTAGAAATGATATGAATAATATATAGATTATTAGTTTTATAATTCTAATTATATTTTTTTAGCTATTCGGAATTATTCCATTTTCGTTTTAGCTATTCTTTTATAATTAAATAAAACTCTATAAATAAAGCTACTAGATTTATTATAATATTTATTATTATATAAAATCAATATAATATAATAATTATAGTATTGTAAAAATTAAATATTAAGATTTAATATATAAACTTTATTTAATATTTACAAAATATAATAAATGTTATAACCTTTTTTTAATAGAATATAAAGAATACTTTTTAATACTTTAAAGCATTATTAAAAAAAAGTTATAATATAATTTAACTAAGGGTTAAATAAAGGCAATTTATAAGAATAATAGAATAGTATAAAAGGTATATACTTTTAGTATATTTATGGGGATAATATAAACAATATATGTCTTTTAAATGGGAGTTCAAAACCCTTAGAATTTATGGAATTCTTAAAGCTTATTAGTATTTATAGTCTTTATAAATACTATCTGTATTTTAGCGTTTAATTATATTAAAGTTATTATATTAATAATATTAAAAAAAGTTAATAAAAAAATAAAATATATTATTAATTTATTAATGTTATAAAACAAAATCTTAAAGTATATTAAGGCTGCCCCAAATTAGATAAATCTTAGATTTTTATTATAGAATAATATATATAAAGCTTACGTAGAGGATATAATAAATATTAATAATAATAAAGCTATAGTAAATATATAATTAATTAAAGCTATTAATTCTTTTTCTAATAAGTTATTGTTGGAATAATCACGTGACACGCTAGGCTACGCACTAACGCCTGG
>PDUE01000460.1:0-15088 GCA_002909645.1 Monilinia polystroma | reverse complement strand
ATTAAATAAGATTGCTTTTTCTAGGTATTTCAATTTTATCAATAAAGGGGTATATATCGAATTCAACGAATCAGATATATTATTAGGTTTCAATTCAAGCTTTAATTATAAAATTATTACTCCAAAACCTAATTGTGTATTAATAGAACCGAAATTATACAAAGAAACCATTAATTCATCTAAGAAAGAATATTAGCTAAAAGCAATAAAATACAAAATCAATACCCTAAAGCTAAATGATATATGGAATATCATTAACAAATCAGAAAATACAAAAGCTTTAAAAACTAGATGGGTATATAAAATCAAAGATTTAAATGAAAATATCAAATTCAAAGCTAAATTTGTTGTTAAAGGATTCAAATAGTTATATAGATTAAACTATATAGAAATATATACCTCAATAATAAAATCAATAGCTTAGAAACTTATATTTATATTAATTTTATAAAATAATTAATTAATCTATAAAATCGATATAATATTAGCATTTGTACAGGGTAATATTGATATTCCTTTATTATTAAATTCCCTTAAGGGATTTAACAAATTCCAGAATAAAGTTTTAAAGTTAAATAAAGCTTTATATGGCTTAAAGCAATTAATCAGAATCTGGTTCTTTACCCTGAAAGACGTCTTAATCAAATTAAGCCTCAAAAACCTAATATCTGAGGAATATATATTTATTAATAAAAATAAAAATATTATTTTAAGTGTATATATTAATAATATAGCTATAATAGCATTTAAATAAAAGAGTATTAACAAATTTATTAATAATCTTCGAAAACATTTCGATTTAAAAGATCTAAACTTTATTAAAGATTATTTAGGCATTTAAATTGAAAAATCTAATAATGATCTAAAAATATATTAGATAGAATATACCAAAAAGATACTAGCTAAATTCAATATACTAGATTTGCATTCTTTTTTCACCCCAATGAATCCTAAAATAAAGCTAATTCACAATAAGGAATTGCCTAATAAGGATAAGATCCAATAGTATCAAAAAGTGATCGGATCCTTACTTTTTTTAACCTTAAAAACTAGATTAGATATAGTCCTTTTAGTAAAAAAACTGGCTAGTTTTTTATTAAATCCTAATATTATATATATTCAAACTACTAAAAGAGTACTTAAATATCTAAAAGAAGCTATAAATAAAAATATCAATTAAAAACAAATCAATAATCTATTTATTTAAAAATATTGTAATGCTAATTATACTAAAGATATTAATACATATAAATCAACAAGCGAATACATATTTATATTAGAAAAAAAACTAATAAACTAAAAATCGAAATTATAGCCAATAATAGTATTATTTATAGCTAAATCTGAATTTATAGCTATTAATTTAACTGTTAAAAAGACTATATATATTAAAAANNAGCTTAATTTGTTTAAACAAAACAAATTCCCTTTATATACGGATAATCAAGTAGTATTAGTTATAGCTAAAAACCCCAAATTCTACGAAAGAAGCAAGTATATTATAGTAAAATTCTATTATATTAAAGATATAGTAAATTCAGGAAAATTAGATCTGATTTATATATCTACTAATAATCAGAAAACTAATGATTTCACAAAACCATTAATTAAAACCAAATTAGTCGAATTCCTTAAACAGATAAATCTGTATTAAACTAAATCAGTATATCTATTAAAGGAATGTGTTGAATTATAATGGATATATTAATCTATATAACGATAAACGTTATACAAAATGGATATAGAACTATATACGGGATATACGATATAGAACGTATATAACGAATAACATAATTTAATATAATATGGGAATATCTAAAGCATTATTTCGGTTATATTTAATTAGATTTTTTCGGTATTTATTATAGTTTTAATAAGATTTGGTTTAAACTGATTTTACAAACGATCAAAATGTTTTCAAAATATATAAATAAAAGAATATTCTTTAAAGAAAACCTTAAGTGAATTAAGAAAAGGAAAATAGAATAAATATATAATCCGGCAAAATTCATTATTCCTTTCATTCCGTTATTCGATTATTTCTACCAACTTCCTAACTACGTCTTCTAATATCATATTATCATATACGTCCCCAACATATATCATAGTATAAATCCTATAACCTCCCACAAATCTAAAGTATTTATTTATTTATTTATTTATTTATTATATTTAACGTCTATATGAGCTGGCTAGGCCCTTGACCTNNATACACTAGTGGGTTATAGACCCAAAAGCTCGCCATTTAAGTATATATTATACGACGTCGCTAAGTTAAAGCATTAAAGCCGCTTTTTTCCAACAGCTTCTTACAACTCTAACTTTGTTAAACAGCCTTTTTCTGCTGTTTAAAGGAGTATCCTACATCGAAGAAGGTTAACCTTTACTTATTATATCTTTAAGAATAGTATATTGAACTATATAATAATTACATTAATAAAGAATACTAAATGGATAATTGTTATATTAGATTATAATCTTTATATTATCTTATAGAAAAACTTTTATTATGCTTTATAGGTCGCGCTTTAAATTAGACTTTAAGATATAGTAGAAAATAAAGAGGGGAAAGAGGGATTGGAAGGGAAAAGGGAATTAGGGAAGGCAAAAGAATTAAATACAGTATTTAATATAGTATTATTTAAAGTGCTGTTAGATTCCCAATTATAGAATATAAAATATCATATTGCTTTTATAAAACTATTATATATAATTAAACCTTTTTTAAATAATCGCTAATAAATAAGTAAACTTTAATAGCCATAAATAGAATTTCCTTATTGAAATCTTGTAGAAAACAAAATGCTTTAAAGTCTTAATTTTGCTATATAAATAATAGATTTTAGTATTTATATAATTAAAGTGTTTATAATATACCTTAAAGTTACTATATCTAAAATATATTATTAATAATTGGTATAAGATTGATTTAAAGAATTTCAGTTTTAATAGCTTTTTTAAAATATAGCTGAATTGCTATTTACAGTATTTTTCTGAAAGCGTTATTTTATTTCTATACTATTATACATTTATAACATTATAAACTAGGTTTTATATTATTAATTCTATTCCATTAATTGTAGATTATTTAGTAGATTTTAGATCAATTATATCGTCTTTTATGCCCTTATCTATTAACCTATTCATTGTTTTGTTATTAATTATATCCTGATATCTGGGGGATTACTTTATACTAATTATATAGCAATTAATAAACTAATGGCTTTTAAGAAATGTTTATTAAAAGATATTTAAGATGTTAATATATTTATATTAAATTATAAAAATATTATTAATATATAATCATTAACGTATATCTGCATTTAATAATAATATTAACGCTTTTTAAAGCCCTTTTAAAGCATTTATTGCTTTTATATTGAAAATATGTAAAAGTATATTAATTACACCCTTTCTAATAATTATTAATATTTGCTTTTAATAAATTATATAATTGTATTTAATATATTTACTAATATCGTTATACAATTTAGATTTATTAAAAAAGATAATAATTACATTCAAAAATAAAGCGTTTTATTAATCAATAAAGCTAATTATTGTTGTTTCCTTATCTATTCTTTTTATAGAATCCGTTCTACAATCAGAAGTATATTATAAAGAAGTTAAAATTAAGTATGGTACGTTTAATAATAATCAATTCACTGTTTGTAGTTTTATATTAATTTATATATAATAATATTATATAATTAAATATATAATTAACAGGTAACATACGTTCAGCTTTCGAAACCGTAAAGTTATACTAATACGGATATATTCTAAAGCAATTTTGTATAAGGAAAGGCTTATATTCTATAAGTTAATTATTATAAATAAAGTTCTTTAAGTTAATAATACTCCTTTTATTATAAGGTTTATTACTTTATCCGTTTTTGTTATATAGGATTCTATACAAATACTTATTATAATACCTTTGGAATAGCCTTCTCCTATATTTGGCCGTATTCGCCCTAAATACTATATCTTTGTTTTATAAAATAATGATAAAAATACACATATAATAGTAATTTTGTATAAAAAAACTATAAAAGGGTTATATACTATATTAATAAAATGCTTAATATATAATATTATCTTCTATACTTTTTTCATTTATTTAATAATATATCTCTTAAATATAAGTTTACAATTAAATTATATTTTTAACTATTGTAGGGCTAACTGATTTATATTGTTCTATATACTTATTATAAATCTTATAATTAATATAAATGAAATAACAATCTTTAGGATATATATATAATACCTACAAATGAAATATATTATTTCTAGTTTCTCTAATATAAAAGCAACCTTATTCGCTAGTTTCTATACCTTAATTCGTTATACGTCTTTTGTAATTATTATAGCGTTTTTTTTTAATGTTTTGTTTACCCTATAAAGCGCAATATCGTTTATATATCCAAAACAGAAAGCCTAATCTTAATTCAAAAGCTCCGCTAAGTAAAGTATATACAATACTAGAGATAAAGATAACCCCTAAAGAATACTGCATTATACTTATGCTTTATCCGTATACATATCCTCGAATTGAACAACTATTTTGCATTCCTACAAAAATAATTTAACTATCTTCAGTAGAGACGTAGATTAGCCCTAATTCTGTATCCTTTCAAATAATTGCTAAAATAATAATACATTAAAAGCCTTTTATACATTTATTATAATTAGGATAACTTCTAGTTTTCTAACAAAAACGTTTTCTATATTATATATAAACGCTATAATTAGATCCATTATTAATTGTTTCAGCAAAACTCTACAATATTGAAGACTTAACATATTATACATCAATAACGTCTATATTATCCGCTTTACGATAGTTCGTTCCAAACCTTTGCTAATATAGGATAATAAAACTATCAAATGCTAGAAGCAGATAGAACTCTTATCCTTTTTGCTAATTTTAGGTAATATTATTACTTCTGTTAATTACTATACTTTAAGAAAAGAGCTTTTTTTAAAACAATATTTGAATAGATTGTGGATATACTTTTTAATATTATTTTAACAAACTTTCAAAAACTAGACTATAACTTTATTAGCTTTTAATAAAATATTCGAAATTCCGATAATATTCCGTTTTACTTTTTTAAAGAATATATTAATATTCAAAGGGAAAGTGAAAGTATAATCCTTTATTATTAGGTCCATCTCAAGATCGTCTAAATCATTGTACTTATACAGTATTTCATTTAATAGAACCTCTACTTTTTCCTTTATACCCTTAATCGATTAACTATCCACTATTAGTGATAAGAATTTAAAGAAGAGGGCCGCTTTATACTAACCTATCATTTTATAGAAATCCGAATTATCCAATACATTATTTATTATCCTCTTTCAATAATCTCTTTTTGTTTTATATATTATATTAAATATTCTTTTTCTATTCTTTGAGATTTTATTAATATGTTTATATAAGCTATATATAAATATATATTCTTTTATTCACTAAAGCGCTAATTGTACTCAATTACTCATCAATTGCCCTATAATCTGTATTGCTTTTCGGAATAGATCTGCAAATCGCTCTATAACCATTTCGAATTTAATATCTAAAATATTATATATTAATTGTAGGAGTTAATATACCCCACTCTTCATTAAATTAAAAAAGATATATAGGCCGTTTTCCGTAACTTTATATTCAATACACCTGTCAATTAATATCCCCCACCTTAGAATAATAATAGCCTATATATAATGATTTGATTTATAGTTTATATCCTACCTTACCGTTATTTTTATAAAGGGTATATTAAAGAAAGTAAAGTTAATCATATATCTTACTCAGTAAATAGGAATTCCTATTTCGCTAATAAAATCTATATCCATATTTTGGGATCAATTTAAGAGTATAGCGTTTTGGAAGATTAAAAGAACTCTTGACTTAAAAGTATTATATTTTATATTAAAGTTGTTATTAATTAATATATAAGGCTTTAAAGTAATGTTTATTATATAAACTATTATTTCTAAAGTATTAAATTTATAATAAATATTTATTATATAATAGCTGTTTACTTTAAATTATACTATATCCCTGTTATATTTGTTTTACTATTGTTACATTTATAACACAACCTTTTACTAAATATATAATATAGTTTTTAGCTTTTTAGCCTTCTTTTCTAACGCTTTTTCCAATTTTTATGAATTATAAAGAGTATAATAGTTATATATTGGGTGGTTCTATGTTTTAGTTTCTAAAAAGCTTTAAAGCTTTTAAATGTATACTATATCCGCGTTGTTTTTGTATACAAGTTATAGCAAAATATTATATACTTTTATATTTTTTCCTATATTTGTCTATATTATTATTATATATAAAACAAAACCATTTTTGCGGCCTTTACCGCTATACCTATTTAATTTATAATTTATTAAAAAAAGGATTAATAGTTTTAATCAATTGTATATTTATTATAGCCTTATTATTATTAATATTCATTACATTTTTTATATAAGTTTTGTATATATTATTCTATAATAAAAATCTGAAATTTATTTAGCTTAAAATAGCCTTAATATATTTTAAGATTTTGTTTTATAATATTAATAAATTGATAATATACTTTATTCTTTTATTAACTTTCTTTAATATTATTAATATAACAATTTTAATATAGTTAAATATTGGGATATAAATAGCATTTATAAGAATTATAAATATTAATAAACTTTAAGAGTCCTACAAACTCTAGAAGCTTTAGGCTCCTATTTGAAAAGCATGTATTACTTATACTATCCCCGTGGATATATTAGAGGTATACGCCTTTTATACTACCCTATTGTTTTTATAGATTGCCTTCATCTAGCCCTTAGTTAAATTATATTACAGCTTCCCTTCAATAATGCTTTAAAATGTTAAAAAGCATTTTTTATATTTTACCAAAAAAAAACTATAATATCTATTATATTTCATAAATATTAAATAAAGTTTATATATTAAACTTTAATACTTAATTTTTATAATATTATAATTATTATATTATATTAGCTTTATACAACAATAAATATTATAATAGGTTTAATAGTTTTATTTATAAAACTTTACTTAGTTATGGGGGAATAACTAAAACAAAAGCGGAATAGTTTTAAATAATTAAAAAAATGCAATTAGGGTTATAAAACTAACAATTTATATATTATCCATATTGCTTTTAAAGTCTTTAAAGTATTTAATCGGAATAGTATTAATTTGGATTTAGGCTTTTCTAACTACCATTTCTTCAATAACTTCGATTTGCCTATTAATTATATTAAAAAGAAACCCTAATACCTACTTTATACAATAGTTATACTACTTTTTTAAGAGTTTTAATTGTATAGCCTTAATGATTTTATAGACCTTAGATTTATAGATCTCCTTTATTAAAATATCTCATATTTTTAAGAATTTAGGGTATAGGATCCACCCTGTTTTATACTCTATTACCTTTAGGATATCCCTTTTTTTAATTTTAGGGATAATTTTAATCAAATTCTCCTAAATTAGGAAAAGACTATTTTAATAAGGGTTTACAAAGGATCTGTATTTAATAAAAATACATTTATTTATTTTTATTATCTTAACAATAGTTTTTTTTATAAAATCTGTTTTGGAGACTTTATTATTAAAAGTGTCTAATACCCTATCAATTTTAAGAATTTTTACAATTCCCACCTATATTATAAATAATAGGATTATTATTATAATTTCTTTTATTTTTAAAGCTTTTAGGTCTTCCTTAGCTATTAATGTTGTTTCTACTATAAAAAAGTCTATAATATATATTAAAATTACTTTTTAAATAAAAAGAATAATAAATATCTCCTTTAAAAAAAAGGTTTTAATAATTCTTTTCAAAACGTTTATTAATATATTTGTAAATTTGTAGTAGATTATTATTTACTATTTAGCCTTTAATAAAAGTTTATTTATTCTTTAAAAAACTATAAATTGTTATAATTTTTTAAATACAATTAGTGGAAATAGTATATTCTTTATATATTCTTTAATTTGAAAATAAAACGGGGTAGACAAAATGGGATCTTATTATTGTATATAATCGCCGTTAACCTTTTGCGGCCTTTATACTGGCGTAATGAAGCCCGGTTCTACTATAATGGCCGAGGAAGGGCGCATTGTAGATGTTTTATACGTATGTTTTATATATATATTTATTATAATAAGTTCAGTAATCATTTAATAAGCTGTTCTTATAATAATTTTAAATAATCATATATATAATGCCGTAAATAATTATCGATGCTTTAATCTAAATTTATTTATTTATTTNNNGCTAGCTAGGCCCTTGACCTCCCGAGGGGTACTGGAGACGGGTAATACACTAGTAGGTTATAGACCCAAAAGCTCGCCACTTAGGTACATATTGTACAACGTCGCTAAATTGAAACATTAAACCCGCCTTCTCCTAACAGTCTTTTACAATTTTAGCTTTATTGGGTAGCCTTTTTTTGCTGTTTAAGGGAATATCCTGCATCGAAGAGGGTTAACCTTTATTTATTACATTTTTAGGGGTGGTGTATTAAATTGTATAATAATTGCATTAATAAAGAATACTAAATGAATAATTGTTATCTTAGATTATAATCTTTATATTATCTTATAGAAAAACTTTTACTGTATTTTATAAATCGTATCTCAGATTACACTTTAAAATGTAGCAGAGGATAAGAAAGGGGGATTAAAAGAAAAAAGGGGATTAGGGGGGGCAAAAAGGTTAAATATAGTATTTAATATAACGTTATTTAAAATGCTATTAAATTCCCGATTATAGAATATAAAGTATTATATTGCTTTTATAAAATATTTGAATTTTTATAGGAATACAAAAAGCTATTATATATAATTGAACCCTTCCTAAACAATTGTTAATAGGTAAACAGGCTTTAATAGCCATAAATGGAATTTTTTTATTAAAATCTTATAAAAAGCAAAATGCTCCAAAATCTTAACCTTACTATATAAGCAATAAATTTTAGTATCTATATAGTTAAAGCATTTATAGTACACCTTAAAGTTATTGTATTTGGAATATATTACTAATAATCGGTGCAGGGTTGATCTAGGAAGTTTTAGCTTTAATGGCTTTTTTAGAGTATAGCTGAGTTACTATTTGCAATATTCTTCTAATAGCGTTACTTCATTTTTATACTATTATATATTTATGACGCTATAAGCTAGGCTTTATGCTATTAATTCTATTTTATTGATTCTAGATTATTCAGTAGATTCTGGATCAATTATATTATCTTTTACGCCCTTGTTCACTAATTTGTCCATTGCTTTATTGCTGGTTATGCTCTAATATCCAAGGAATTATCTTATACTAATCGTATACTAATTAATAAACCGGTAGCTTTCAAGGAACGTTTATTAAAAGGTATTCAAGGCGTTGGCACGTTTGTATTATATTATAGAAATATTATCGATATATAGTCATTAATATATATCCGCATTTAATAATAGTATTAACGTTTTTTAAAGCCTTTTTAAAGTATTTATTATTTCTATATCAAAAATATGTAAAAGTATATTAATTGCATTTTTTTTAATAATTATTAATGTTTGCCCTTAATAGATTATATAGCTGTATTTAATATACTTATTAACATTGTTATACAATTCGGATTTATTAAAAAAGATGATGATTATACTAAAGGGTAAAGCGTTCTATTAATTAGTAAAATTAATTATTATTATCTTTTTGTTTATTCCTTTTATAAGGTTTATTCTGCAATTAGAGGTATACTATAGAAAAGCCAGAATTAGGTATAATGCTTTTAGCAGTAATCAATCCGCGCGCGTTGATATAATTATAGTTATTTTAACCACTTTCATATAGGCGAATTCACAACAATATATCAAACAATCCGAATCTCATCGTATTAATACACACACAATACACACGTACAAAACACTTGCGGCGTGCCCTCCCTCGGCCATCATAACAGAACCAGGCTTTACCATGCCGGCGCGAAGGCTGCGAATAATTAATAGTAATCATATACAATAACGGAATTCCAATTCGCCTATTCCCTTTCGCTTTTAAACAAGAACGCAAATAACAACTATACTGTTTCCCTTTATTGTACTTAAAGGATTATAACAATTAACGGCTTTTGAAAGAGTAAATAAACTTTTATTAAAGGTTAAGCAATAAATAGCAATTTACTATAAGTTTATAAATATATTAATAAACTTTTTGGAAAGGATTATTAAAACCTTTATTTTAAAGAAAATACTTATTATTCTTTTTATACAAAAAACAATTCTAATATGTATCGTGGATATTTTTATAGTAAGAATAATATTAAAGACTAAAAAAGGCTTAAAAGCCTTAAAAGCAAAAAAAAGCATAATAACAATTCCGTTATCTACAATATAAACAGAAATCGTAAAAATCCCTAAAGTTGATGGACCTTCTGCCGCTTTTTATAATAAAACCCTTAAAGCAAACTCTACAAAAAAAAATGTTATTAAAACAATAAAAACGGATAAATATATTCTAACAAAATATAAACCCTTTATAAGCTTATATTACAATAGCCCCTTTTTGATTTGGAAGAATTTGATTAAAACTATTCCTAATATTAAAGAAAGAAACATTCTGGAAATAGTAATATACAAAACAAGGTAGATTTTATACCCTAAATTATTAAAGATATGGAATATTTTGATAAAAAAGGTTTACAAACTGAAAATATATAAAATTATTAAAGCTATATAATTAAAGCTTTTCTAAACATAATATAATTATTACATAAAGTAAATATCAAAGAATTTGTTTAATGTAATTAACAAATAGATTAAAGTTATAGAAGAAATAGTAGTAAGGGAAGTTTGGATCCAAACCGGTACCAATCTAGTAAAATACCTTAAAAGTTTTAGAAATGGTGTGAAAAACATATAAATTATTAATTTCACTATCCCAACTATCCCATTCTGATTATTCGAAACTACCCCTTTCTCGTTTTACCTGCCCCCTTATAGTTAAATAAAGCTTTATAAACAAAACTGCCAAATCTATTATAATATTTATTATTATTATACAAAACCAATATAATATAATAATTGTAATATTACAAAAGTTAAATATTAAGGCCTAATATATAAATTTTGCCCAACATCTATAAAATATAATAAATACTATAGCCTGTTCCTAACAAAGTATAAAAAATGCTTATTAACATTTTAAAGTATTATTAAAAGAAAATCACAATATAATTTAATCAAAGTTTAGATAAAAGCAATTTGTAAGAACAATTAGGAGATTCAAAAGGCCTGCGCTTCTAATACAGCTACAAGAACAGTATAAATAATACATACCTTCCAAACAGGAATCCAAAACTCCTAAAGTTTGCAAGACTTCTAAAACTTTCCAGATTTTATAATCTATTCTGATTTAATTTAAACCTTAATATTTAACTATATAAAAGTTTTAATATTAACAATATTAAAAAAAATTAATAAAAATACAAAACATATTATTAATTTAATATTAGTATAAAACAAAGCATTGAAATATACAAAAACCATTTTAAACCAAATGAATTTTGGGCTTTTATTACAAAATAATATACATAAAGCTTATACAAAAAATACAATAAATTTTGATAATGAAAAAGTTATAGCCAATTTGCAATTAATTAAAGCTATTAATCCTCTTTTTAATAAATAGCAGATTAAATAAATATAGCGGTAAAAACCGTAAGGATAATTCTACCCTATATATTACAATAATATAAGCGAATATAAAAAAAAATGTAGAAATATATAGTATTCTACTATAACTTATATATAAAAATAAAATAGATATAATATACATTTAAAAGCTTTGGAGTTTTTTAGGAACTAGGATACAGAACCACCCAGTATACAATTATTATACTTTGTATGATATATGAGAATCAAAGAAGGTATAGAGAAAAAAGGCCAAAAAATTAAGAACTATATTATATATTCGGCAAAGCACTGTATTACAAATATAATAGCGTTAAGGGGAATATAATAAAAATATAATATAGCTTGTAGTAAATGGTTTTTAAATAATAAATATTTATTATAAATTTAATATTATAACGATAATAATTTACATAATAGATATTACCTTAGGGCCTTATATATTAATTAGCGGTGATTTTAATATAAAACATAATACTTTTAAGCCAGAAGTACTTTCGGCTATCTAAAATGCCATTTTCTTTAATTAATCCTAAAATATTGATATAGACTTTATTAGCGAAATAAGAACCCCTACTCATCATACAGAGCATATAATCGACCTTATTTTTTCTAATATACTCTTTGCAGAAATAACTGTATAGCGGAATATAAACTACAAATTGAATTATTATACATAAATTATTATTATCCTAAAACGAAGAATATTAACTAGTAAATACACTGAATATAGAGTTACAAAAAATAAATTATACATTTTTATTAATTTAGTAAAAAACAGAATATATTAGTTTCCAAAAATAAGATCCAATACCTTAAAAGCCAAACTTGAAATTGCTATAGAACAATTTACAGATCTATTCCAACAGGTGATATAGACTGCAGACCAACCAGCAAGCAATTAAGTATAATTAATACCTTAATAGACAAAGAAATGCATATCCGTATATAATCTATATAAAAGTATTAATAAAATTCTAAAGAATAGGAAGAGAATATTTATTATAACATATAAGGCGAAAAGGGATTATTAAAAAAGAATTATAAATAATATAATAAATGATTTGGATTTTTATAAAGTAATAAATTAGTATAAAATAGTCCTTTTTTTTAAATTTTTATTATTAATAATAAATAACTAATTAATTAAGGGTATAAAGGAAAAAGTAAAGGCTCTATTAAATAAAATGCTATATAAATATAATAATATAGATAATCTGGAGATAAACCCAATAATAGAGGACTATACTCCAACTCTCCCCTAAGATAGTAACGTATTCTTAAAGAAAATAAAGCGGAATATTATCGGAGTCTCGAATACTTTACCAAAATTTAATAGGGTTACTATTCAGCTTTTAAAAGCTTATTAAAATAATATTAAAGGTTATATCCATAGTTTATTTAAATATTATCTTAAAAGAAGCTATTTCCCTAAAGTATGACAATTAACTGAAATAATAATATTACCTAAAGTTAATAAGAAAGATAAAAGCTCTATCCGCTTTTAATATTTAATAATTCTATTATTCTATATTAATAAAGATTTAGAACGAATTATTATAAGATAGATAATATAAATATTACTAATATACAATATATTAAGCCTTTAATATTGTAGAATATTACCAAAACGATTAATTATAAACCTAATTATAGTATTTATATATAATATAGAATACATTTTTGCTAAAAAGTAAAAAGTTATACTAATTACAATAAATATATAAAAAGCATTTAATATATTATTATTCCAATAGTTATTTAAAAGAATATAAAACCAAAACTAATTTATATCATTATTAAAAATAATAAAATTATTTTTACAAAAGTATAAAATAATTATTTAATTCGAAAACGTTTATATAGATGAATTATAGATATAATATAATACCCCTTAAAGATCGCTATTATCTCTAGTATTATATATACTTTACTTAGTAAAGCTTTTAAATTAGGATTAAACCTTTCGTTTCGAATATATAAACAATATTATATTATATAAAATCAGCGAAATATTAAAAAAAAATGTTATAATAATTGTATAAGATATCCAATAAATTGAAATATAGAAAATAGCGAATAAAGTTGTATTTATATCCGAGAAACTGGAAATGATATACTTTACCTATAAATGTTATATATACGCTCTAAAAGCTATTATTTCACCTTTATTAACCATTAGACCTGTTGAATTATAATAGATATACTAATTCACGTGATAATGAACGTGATATGGGATATAAGATGTGGAACGTGCGTGACGGATAACGTGACCTGCAATGGTGTGGAACCCTTAGTAATGCAGGATTTCGCTTACATTCGGTTAAGTTCTTTCGGCGTTTACTATAGCTCGGTAAGATTCGGTTTAAACTGATCTTACAAATACAATGGAAACTATTAGAATGCTATTAAAGTGTATATAAGGATGAGAATATTCTTTAAAAAAAACCTTAAGTAAATTAAGTAGAATAAATATATAGTTTAATAATTCATTCTTTTTCTTATTCTATTATTTGATCTTTTTTATTAATATTATAACTACATTTTCTAAATACTATATTATTATATATGTTTTTAATATATATTATAATATAAATTTTGTGCTTTTTTTATAGATTATAAGCCCAGCTAATTATATTAATTGAATAAAGGAATATAATTCGATTTCATTTTAGTTATTAAATACTATTAATCTTATTATCTTTAAATCGATTTCTTTATATAAACCTTGTGGCCTACATTCCTAAAACTAAACCTAATTAAATATATAAAACTAAATCTTTAGACAATATATTTATACTATAAACTATTCATAATGGATAATATATTAACTTTTTTATATTAAGGTACTTTAACTTGATTAGGTTTTAATTTATATAAAATAAAATAAAGCGCTAAATCAAAAAATGGTTAATCTATATTTATTAATCTAATCTCTTATTGAACTTTGTAATCGATATTAAATCGATTTATTTTTTAAAATTCATTCCAATTTTAAAGAAAGATTATATATTATATTTTAATTCGCTAAAATAAGATTCAAGTAGTCTATTCAAAGACCAAAATGGTATTTAGTACTTTATTCAAATCAGATCCTTTAAAAAGAAAATCTAATTATATCAAATAGATTAATAAAGCTAAATTATACCTTCAAATTAATTGTTTTATACTATATATCAATAGATTAGAATCATCTCCAAATAAATTCTTATATATTAATAATAAAGGCAAATCTATTTTTTTTAAATATATTATCAAATATAATAATAGATTATCTAAATATTAAAAAAATTAGAATAAAGCTTTAATAACTATAAATTCTATAATTAGTAAAGAATTAATTAAAAGATTCAATAGTTAAACTACAATTAA
>PDUE01000046.1:7661-37005 GCA_002909645.1 Monilinia polystroma | reverse complement strand
GTCACGTGATTATTCCAACAATTCTAAAGATTAAATCAAATTTAGTTTAAATCAAAAAATAATTTAAGCTGAAGTTTAGATTTTTTTTTTTTTTGAATTTTGTAATTTATTAATAAATGTTCTAAATTGTTTAATATTTATATAAAATTGATAATAAAAAAGAAAGTTCCTTTATTCTATATTCTAAACGCCTTCGATATAGCTAAAACAACATTAACCTAATGTATTATATTGATTAGATTAGTGGAGTATTCCTTTAATGCTAATTCTACAATTTCTTTTTATAGTAGGTAATGTAAATTGAAGTCTTTTAATACGATATATTAGACGTTTCGATTGTTTAATTCAGTTTTTATAGCCGGCAGGGTGGATGGTCCGGTAGCCCTATAGCGTGAGTGATGCTTTATATAAAAAGTAAATATAAACGGTTATAATAGATTAAATAAAAAAGTAAATATATACTATATTAGTTTATATATTATATAAATACTTTTAGTGCTATTTTATATTTGTATAAAACGCTATACTATATTTACAAAAAATAACAAATCGCTATATTTTTTACGGTAATATACTATATTATTTATAGCAATATACTATATTTATGTTTGACAGGACGGACAGTAGCCATGGGCATCTCGGAGATCTTNNAAGCTTCTTCTACTTTTTTCCTTGTAAAACATCTATTATTGTATATATCACAGGCGAATCGCATGGTCAGCGTAGCTATAGCTATAGATAGATCAAATCGATTATGAATTACTACTACTATTTCAAATTTCAATTTAATAGCTTCATTTGTTATAAAGTTATTAATAGATCGAAATAGCTGTTTTTGGTATAAAATGGGTGGCGGCATGGGGGGGTGGCGGGATGTAGGGTAGGGGACTTATCAATTGACGCGTTTACGGTGATATTAATCGTGCCTGTTGCCATGCAAATGATGGTTGGCAACGTCAACTGCCGGTGGTTTTCTACTGAGAGATTTTTTTCAGATCCAGCTTTGCAAAATCGTACTTGATGTGAGTGATATACGAAATTTGAAGTGATGCCAAGAAACAAAATAGAAGATTGATTCCTACATCAGTAGATTGTTTTTATTTGTAGTAGATGGTCTCAAGGGTCCAAGAAGTTTCGAAAATCCTGTCGGAAGGCTTGATGGTCAGTTGTCATCTCGATTTTATCTCCAGTAGGGATGCTGAATTGAGGAAAATAAAAAGCAAACAACGCTATGATTAACATAAAACTAAACCCTTTCACATACTCTAATAGTACCAAAACACTCCAGTAAGAACACAATTGAAAGTGTTGAACGATGAAGGTTTTCTCATGGAAGGTCTCGGAAAGGTGATTTGAAAGAGAATTTCAGGAAAGAGAGAGAGAGACAAAACAGGCTTCTGATATTAATCAGGAGATCAGATGTTATGGGCTAGCTCAGCCACCACGCGAGCCTTTTAAGATAGGTTGGTACACCCACCTTAATTCCTTAGCAACCGCTCAAATAAAAATAACTTCGAAGTGATGTTTAAGTATCAAAGAAAGTCAATAATAGAGTACTAAAATATGAAAACTCTCCCCAAAATATCTTAATTTTCTGGTTCTTATGAGTGAAGATCTCGAGTTTGACTTGGCCCCTGGACTAGCCGAGCTGACTGAAGACAAAACTTCTCCAAGTGCTCATTAATTACCAAACGCAACCCTCTTTCAACGATTAAAAGGATTGAAACACATAATAATCTGTTTTATTTGTTGAGATTTATGATAAGAGGAAATAAAAATTCTGCTGTTAACTTCACTTCTACCAATCATCCATACACAAGCCTAAACCATAACTTAAGAAGAACCTTTGACAAACTCACTGACATGTCTTTCTTACTGTTCATAGCATTGCATAGGTATATAAAGAGATAATGCCATGGACTAGGCTACCCTGAAGGTACTATTGATAGTCTTTAGTAAGCCAAAACAATCGTTAAAAGAATGGACTGCCTGAAAGTGTAGGCAATGGAATGGAAATACATTATGACTCTACTCTTACCAAATCCAGCAGCGATACTTCTTTACTGTTCACTATCATGGTATCATTAACCGAAACAAAGTAGATCCAAGGTATTCATACAATCAGAGAAAGTCTCTAGGTTGTTCTAGTCTACCATAGACGAAGTGTCTAGTTAGTCATGGAGGAAAGTGAAAAAAGAGGAAGCAAATACACTCTCGAATATTTAATAAACAGGCATGCGTATATAATAAATACTGATGAATATGATGATACCAACGTCATATTCATCAGATTTGGAGATAAATCCAGTTGCCTACTCGGCCATTTCCATGAAATCAGTATATAGAATATCTCAAACAAGAATTCAACTTTCTAGTAATATCTAATGGTCCCCTGAAATCTCCAAAATTCTTGAAATTTCTATCAACGTCCTTTCTCTTTCACATATAGCCCAGACATTTCCCATGCCAGTCTTCTTCCATTCACCTTTGACGACCTTAATGTACCCAATCATAGCCATATCACCAGGCTCAGTCCGTAGCTCAATCATCTGATTCGCTGATTAGCCTGACCTAGACTCACTGCTCACCATAATCTTAAACTTCCTTTTACCTTTTCAGATCATCTTCCTTTTTTTAGAATTCCCAAACAAAATTCTACAACAAATCCATAGGACATCATCAACAAGTGTCCAAGTAGGTATCAGCTCTTCTCAACATTATCTCTCACTCTTGGCTATCAAGATTCAACACTTGGACCTTATTTGATAATTGTTACTCTCGGCTAATCCCATACAATACAGTTATGCTCCCATCGGAAGCTCAAATTCAAGGCGGCGTCCCTTGGGAAATTGGTCCCCCCAGCGACAGATATAGCTCACCACAAAGTTTACAATCAAACCATTATTCACTATCATCTTCTTCTTCTCCCGGTTGCCCCTTGTGCACAACTGCGCAAATCAGCTTCCTCTCTTTAAATCCACTAGCTTCACCTTTCGATCTCTCAACTGGAGCTTCTCAATACTTTCCTCCTCCCCCTCCATCTTCACCTCTCTCTACCTCCCCCACCCGCTTTCATGGTTATTTTGCCTTTTCAACACCAACAACAAGTGATAGATCGATAAGAACAAATCCTCACTCCAATTAAAAATTGGAACGCGTCTCCAGCTATGGCACCTCTCAATTTGCCCACTGGCCAGCCAGCTCCAAATGCTTTTCAATTCAATAACAACATCCATGGCTTCCCACCATCCCTGACCAACCTTCAAAACACCAGTCAGGATTCAGCAAATTCGAATGATTCATTCCGCACTCAAGTTCCTCTTCCATGGAATTTACCATCGGACTATGAAAACAATGGTGCAGTGGCGATTCCTGATCCAAGTCCCTTTGCTGATCCTCCTACTTTGTCATTCCCAACGCCTGATTTCAACAATAGCCATGATGCTCGAACTCAGTATCAACCATTTGCTAATCAAAATTCTAACATGAATGGCGCTCCTGTTGGAGGCTTCGGCCATGAGAATGGTTACCATGTTCCTCAAGGCCAACAGCAGCAACAAAGCAACTTTGGTATGGGTATGAACGGCATGCACATGAATGGCATGAACATGAACGGTATGCATGGGATGAACGGATACAACGGAGCTAATAATACATATCAACCATCGCCTTACGACGGTCAGATTGGTGGTCCTCAACATCCTCAGGTCGGCAATGGTCAGATGAATCAACATCATCAGCATCAAGTCAGTTTCAATGGCCATGGTGCTCCAGTTCAACCTAACTTTCAACATCAAAACATGGGTATGCGACCACAATTGGCACCTCTTGCTACTCAATTCCCACCAAATCCTTACAACACACCACAATACAACCAAACATACTCTGCTCCGCCGATTGGTATGAATCCACATCAGTTTTACAATGGTGTTGATGGTAATAATCATCATCGTGGTCCCAATTCCAATCCTGGTTCAGCTTTACCTGGTTCAGCTTTAAGCATGATTTCAAACATGAGCTTTGGTAGCCTCAGCCTTGGGATGAGTCCAAACGGTATCGGCATCGGCACTGGCCCTAACGGCAACCAAAACAATGGATACGGCCACGGCATTAATGGTAATATTCAGTCGGCACCGGTTAATAACAACAACAACCCTGCTGCTAGTGCTCGTAACGCACAATATTCCTCACTTTCATCTATTGGCCCTCTCTATCATCCACTTCCACCAAAGCCGCAATATCATGCGCAAAAATCTTTAACCTCCAACAAGCCCAAGACCGATCTTGGCCATCACGCTTACGCAGCCATCAACTGCAATCCTCAGCCTGTTGTCCATACCCCTCAGCAGAAGAAGCAAAGCGTACCAAGTCAACAAGGTGTGGAAAGTCAGAAAAGCAGCAATAGCGTCAAATCTCGGGTTTCTTCCGGCGAGTTTCCAGTCTCTGCTACTGCATCTGAGCCCAGAGCCAACTTCACCCCCATGCTTCGATCCAGCCGTGGCAAAACCATTACTGCTTCTGTAGATCGTGCTCAACAAGTTAACGACTGGGTTCAAAATACACCAACTCGTGGAAGTTCTTCGCGCGAAAATTCTGTCACAGGTGAAGGTGTAGTTGAAAATGCTCCCAAGATGTTGGAAGGAGCCGAGACAATGCAAGTTGCTGATGCTTTCACTCCACGACCTCTTACGACAAACCCATTCGCCTGCGCTCAATTGCCTCCGTTCAGTCCAAACTCTAAATATGGTGCTGCTAATAATATGAGTCACTTGCTGGCCGAATTGACCAGAAACGGTACTGAAGTTCCAACGGCTGATGAAGCTACGAGCCTCAGATTCTTGCCCTTCGAAGAGTACTGTCGTCAAGCCAAGCCAGTACAATGGGGTGTTATGAAAATCAGAAACGTAAGTTGATGTCGGAGACTTTGTTGATTGAATGCTGATTCATCCGCAGATACCATATGGTGTCACTCGACAAGAGGTTCTTGCATTCCTCGGTCGTAATGCAAAGATTGCCGCGGCCAACGACCACGAGCCAATCCACATCATCATGGAACGTGTCACAAGCAAGACACTTGATGCTTATGTTGAGTTTATCAGCTTCTCAGAGGCTGCAAACGCGGTCAACCGTTTTGAACAAAATCGCATTGGTGGTAGGGGTGGCCGCCTTGGTCAACGCCACGTCGAAGTCGAGTTGTCGTCGCAAGGAGAATTGATGAAACAACTGTTTCCAAAGGCAAAGAATGTCGACTGGACCGGCCTCAGCCCAAGAATCATTCCCCGTGATGTGAATGATATTTACAACTCTGGATTCCAAGGATTTATCAGTCGCGAGGAGCTGGTTATGCTTGTCAAACATGTCGAATCCCCGCAGCGTGTAAGTGTTCTCGAGCTTCCCAAAGGAGTTTGACATAATACTGACAGTTTCTAGTCTCCATTTTCCAAGGAGTGTCCACAGAGACCATTCGAGTGCCTTGTTAGCACCTTGATCAAGTTCCCTTGGGCAATGGTCGACTATATTACCTGTCTTGATCGTGAATTGCTATACAAGGCCACACTGCAATTGCTTAGGTTGCTTGTAGAGCGTGTTGATAACAACGATGACCCAATCAATCTCAACGCTCAGTTGCTGAAGCGAGTTTGGCGCACTGCTCTCAAATGCGAAGGTTTCAGCCCCTGCATGAAAGACAATATCGTGTTCGAGTTGAACGTCGACCCACAAACCGCTCTTGAGCTTGGTGTTCCTCCTCAGGCTGACCTCTGGGGCTATGTCTGGACCATTGGACCAAGGAAAGATGTTGCCTATGATCTTGTTGAAGTAAGTTGAATATCCAGAGATGCCATGGTTGAATGAAAACAATGACTAATTAAAAATAGTACTACATCAAACTCATCCATGATGCTACCGCAGACAGAAAACAACTCACGCTCGCCGAAAAAGCTGCAGCTAGGGCTTTGGAGGTTCCTAGAATTCCCAATATTTTTGGAAACCTGGATAAACTCGTCGAATACACTGGCTGCTATAATTTGACGCTTGCTCAGCTTGCGTTGAAGGAGTGGACTGCATTCGAGCAAGCCATTCGACAAGCACTCACGCCAGCTTTGGAGGCCGGTTCATCCAACTAGCATTTGATACGCTCTTTTGTCTAGTCTCGATACAACTTTGCAATTGTTTTCACTTTCGGACAGAACTTTGTCTGCGGTTCTAGATATTCCACGAGATTTTTAACTGGCGATCTTGGTATTTGGATAGTTTCCTTTCTTGGAACTTTCCAATGATCACAACAGCTGGACTTGATTATTCTCGAAACCTTTGACTGTTAATATTTTTCTTTTTTTTAATATTACATCTGTCAACCAGCAATTTGATGATTCATGAAGCCATTCTCGGAATCATTGGAAACCCGTCATATCATTGAAGGAACAGCACTGTTAATATTCTTTTATTTGCATCCTGGAGGTTCTTACTATCGAGAGATTTTCGACGTGCGGGCATCACCTACATTGTTAATTCTTGCTTGACTTGTTCTTGCATTCATTTCTCACAACGATAGCTTTCGATACCTCACGGAATTGCGTATTCATTTGAAGGAATTTGATTTCTCAAGCTTATTTGACTGGGATACTCGGTTTAGGATTACGATGAGATGGGCCAAGTTTCTTCTTTGGTTGCTTCGATTCTTGAAGTCATTTTAATGACATCTTGATTGTTTGCAGCTTGGTAGTTGTTCCCTTCAAATAGTACAAATCCAATACCTTAAGCATTAATGATGTACAACTGCCAATGATGATTGTGACGAAGTGATTCTTCCACGTGACAAGAATACGATCCAGGGAAGTAATTCAATGAACATTAGAGATATGCATAAATAGGTAATTTGTGAGCAGCAATCCTCGATATTTTCATTTTGGGTGACGTTGGATGAGAAGTGAAGAAAAGAATAATTCATAAAGTGAAGTTCAATTTGAGAGATGTCTCGGAGCATCTTCGGCCACTAAAATCTCCAGAGCTTTCGCTTCACCACCCAATGCCTTCTTGTTTCAATTCATCCCCCACCAAAGTCCTCACCCCTCCATCACATGTGCCAGATATTTTATATTTGTGATCATATGTACGTACTAGGTATATGCAAACACAAAATGTCTCTACCTCAATCTTTCATAAGTAAGAAAAAACTGATATTAAGCAAACTCGCTGTTCCAACAGATGAATACGATGATCTATCACCCAAGGGGTCCGTAGATGAAGGTATTCGGGAACTAATCGACGAGATCAATTCTCTTGAAGGTTGCGTCACGACTAGTAGTTGTGCGGGGCGAGTAAGCGTATTTTTAGAAGGGAGAAAGAGCTCGGATGATGAGGTTGTCAGCCGCCAGACTCAAGAGGGGTTGGGGGTACAAGGGAATGATATTTCGGATGTGAGAGCCGAGAAGACTGCTGGTTTTGGAGGCAAAGGGGGTGGTGGGAAATGGCTATATGTTTCTCATGATGTAATAGATGATGAAGTATTGAGCAGACGAGAAGCTGAAGGGACACTCTGTGAGTTGTTGGGTATGAAGGCCAATACTGATGCTGCATCTACTCCTGTCGAGAGCAAGAAGAGAGATTTACGGCACATACATTTTAAATTCGAGCCTATGGTATGTTCTATACATCGCTCTACTCCAAAAACAATGATACTAACCATTGAGAAGATTCTTCACGTTCTAACAGCGTCCTTAGAGCAAGCTCAAAAAGTTCTATCAGCCGCATTGCAAGCTGGTTTCCGGGAAAGTGGTGCATTGAACCTGATCTCTACAGCTTCAGAACCAGCGACGCCCATGGTGGGGATTCGATGTATGGGCTTGACTCTGGAATCATTAGTTGGTGTGTATCATGAGGCATCTGATCAGGGGGTTTGTCTCGTTAATGATGGGCAACTGGGTACATTGATGAGAATTTCGAATGAGAGATTCGAGGAGAACACGAAAAGAATCGAAAGGTTTAGGGTATTGTTCAATGAGGCGATGAATCCTGTGGAGAAGAAGAGAGTGGGGAAAAATGGAGAGGATTGGGAAGATCCTCAAGCTAGGAAGGAAAGGAAACGAGCCGAGGGGTTGAGGAAAGCACGGGAATTGAAAGAGGCAAAGGAGAAGAGTGGGCAGATGACGGATCAGGATTCGGGAGAGCTTCTACTGCAACCAACGACAGAAGACTATAGTGAAATCAAAACCTGATGCATTTCATATATCACATCATCTAGTGATACAATGCCCCCAAACTTCCATGCCATGCATTATCTCTCTTACACCTATTCTATACACAGTGGACCCGCAAACACCCTCATTGATCTCTTTTCATCATTTGGCCTCTCATTTCATGATCCTTGGCCCTCGCATCCTTTTCCTCTCTCATATAATCGTATCCCCACTTATCTAACAATGCCCTCCACCCACTTCCCCTCCAGCCTCCTCACCTCCCGTCTGAAAGTCTCAACCTCCCTATAGCAATCCAACGGCCTCCTATCATTTTCTCTCAAACACCTAACCACCTCGCTCTTTGCCTTCACAACCCCCTCATCCAACTCCTGCACCTTCTTCCTCTGCTCTAACTTTCTCTTCAACTCCTCCACATCCTTCTGCACCGCATCCCTGCCCAATTGTCTCAAGCTATCACCTGCAGATTTCTCTTCGGAAGGGGGCGCAGATTCCTCGGTGGAAATTCTAGCGATACGTTCTTCAAAGTCTTTGCTGGCACGCTCTTGGAGTTTCTTAAGTTCACTAGCGACGCGGGTCTGGATATGAAGTTCGATGGTTTTGCTGCGGGTGAAATCGGACTTGAGCTATATTAGATTCTTTCTGTCTTGTCTAATGACAAACATCGAATCCAAAGAAGACGTTAAAAACATACCTCAGAACTTGACTGTAAAGAATCTATAAGTGGTTCCGAGAACCGCACAGGTGTTTCACTACGGGATTATTAGAGCTTGCTAGAAGGAACATGTACAGAAAGGAAAGATGGAGAGTTACCTAGCCCATACTTGTGCCTTGGGAGGTTCCTCAGGTTTCGAAGCGCTGGATCCCATATTGACTTGTGGAGGGAGAGTCAATTGCTTGAATAGATACTGAGTAATTTACGATTGAGACATCACAAGCTTGGAATTTCTACAGGTTCGTTGAAAATCGGAATCATTATTGCCTTGTTGCCTGATATCGGTAATTTATTCATCCGTACCTCGACTTGTTCATGATATTGGCCATGGCTGTGTCTTTCATGTGTGGCTGAAGTATGATTTCTCCGACCCTTACTCCAAAGCAAAAGAAAAAGAAAAATATACTGTGTATGGGTTGGATGTTCGATCAATAATCAACTACGGTCTATCCCACTGGATGTTCAATAATCTAATCATCCTAGGATATATAATCAACTCCAACAAACTCGACGATCAATCAAACTAAGCTTCCTCCTACCCACGAGTCTGACCTGAGCTCATGAGGTCTATTCGAATAGAAGATAAATCATTACACCAGATATGATCTGATAAAGCATCTGGTATAATGCCATGATCATGAGATTTTATTTCATCTTGGTCCTTCATCCTTTCATGGGTCGTATCTCTACGTATTAAGGTAGTGCCCGGATGGAGTCAGAGTCCGTTGGATTGTATTTCCACTTCGCTCCTTTTGGCGTTTTCGAAACGAGTAGGCGTTTCTGGTTGATAGGCTTGGCGCTTACTGGCATCTACTTCGGATTCTCGGTTGGTCTGGTCTGGGTTATCGGTCGGCGGCTGCGGAATCTGGGATGGGTTTGTAGGAGGTAGGGGGTCTAGGGTTACGTCGTACAATACTCCTTGGAATCTAGAGCTTTGAAGGGATCTGTTATTACGTCGTAGTGCTTGGAAAATCTGAAGAAGGACCTGGATAATCGGGTTCCATCGACTGAGGACTAGATAGAATTGAAGTATCCAACTACAGTACGAGGGCATGCTGTCATCTACTTGGAAAACTCATCGAATAGGAGATTAAGGAAAATAGCTCAATCGGACTAGCAATCGCTTTTTGCTGCACTTCGTATTGTCGTATGTGTGGATAGAAGGGGCGGAAGGGGAGGTGAGTCAATTCAAGAGAAGCGTAGCCTTGGTCCCTTCTGTTGGTCTTGGAAGGCTTGGATCTGGCATGATGTTCTTGATTATGATAATAGACTGATGCATGGCCCGAATGACGGTCTTGAATGGTATTGACTAAAGTACCGATACTGTATCTAGCTAGCTGGCGTATTCAAAACAGCCTCAGCTATCAGGCGAATTTTGATTGATGATGGTCTAGAGCCACCCAAAGTATATATATGGTCACTGTTGTGTCTTGTATATCCCTCAATTATAAACACAATTGGGAAATGCATAAAAGCCACCAGACCTTTGAACCGCTGTCAACAATGTGTTATCAATGGCAGATAAAAGGACCCAGAGAGAGACACTTGAAAGTTGTGGTCTCATCATGGCATACAAAGAGGGACCGTTTACTCTGTACATAGACTCATAATTGACAACCACCAACCGCTTTCTTTGCATCAGAAGTATATGCCTGTCTACTTTAAGCTTTAACGACTTTTAAACTCTTTCCCCTTGAAGCGTTTCGCCTTGTACTTTTAATTTATTCATCTCTCTTTTCGTCCATAGACCCGACCCGGTAAAAGGATGGCATCCTAGGATCTATCATGATTTTTACGATCCAGTCAAAATCCGACCGTCTCATCGGAGGACTGTATTTATGAAAGTTTACCCCTGAAGTGAAGTGGATCATGAGCCTTGAAAACAAGCGGCATCGTACTATCCAATACAATGATGAATTAATAACCAGGCTTCAAAAGATTGGAAAGATTGAAACGATTGAAACGATTGGAAAGATTGAAACGATTGAAACGATTGAAACGATCGAAACCAATCAGAAAAGGATCGGATCTTGAAGAATTTGTGCCTTGCTCTGCCGTCTCTTTTCTATCAACCAATGATTCATTGTCTTTGATCATTAGCCACGATGATTGTTGGATTCATTGGTGATCAAAGCATGCATGCATATTGTCTGGTGGTATGGAATATCTTTTCTTCTTTCTTGGCCCATGGTACTCCCGTATGCATATCAATTTCCGAGTCTGGTACCTGCCTGAACACGGATCTTCATAGGTTAAAGTATGTAAGAATAATGCTTATATTCAATCCAGATGAAATGACAGGCTCGTTATCCCAGACCGTATTCGGTCCTCATTCCGAACACCCAAGAAACAAGGAACAATGAATGGATGCATTGCGGCTACATTGAAGAATGTTTGTTTGTGTACTCTGTATTGGTTGATGAGTGACGAGAGACGAGACGAGAGAACAGGACAGGAGAGGAGAGGAGGCGGAGAGGAGGAGAAGAAGAGAGGAGGAGAGGAGGAGAGGAGAGAAGAGTGATGTGAACCAGGGATTTGATATGAATGGACCACCATCCATCCTCTTCAAATTATTACCAGGGAATCCCATCCATCCTATCCATCCCATCCCATCCCATCCCATCCCATCCCATCTCATCCCATCCAACATTCAAGTTATCTTTTTTCTTTTTTGGCTTTGTTAGGAACGAGATTAATATATCTGGGCAATACTAGATACTGGATAGGAAGTGGAGTGTAAATTACTTGAAGAGGGTAGAATAAATCAATATATAGTAAATCAATATGTATTCGTATAATAATAAATAATAAGTAGGTAATTCAATTTAATCCGAGAAGCATTAGTAGATTAACTGAATAGAGAGAGTACTACTAGAACCTTGGTATTATTATTATTATTATTATGATTATTACACTATGTAAATGATTGTTACCTATTACTTAGCTTACAAATAAATAAATAAATAAATAAATAAATAAATAAATAAATATACACACACACACACACACACATATATATATATATAAAATATTATACCTAAATGCAAATATCTATCTACCTACATATAGATTATTATATCTATTGTATTTACCCGAGGACTATTCTTACCCTTCATCTCCTTCTCCTCCTCTCTTCTCTCTATTTTATTCACCATTACTCATTCCAAGTCAGTCAAAGCTTGTTTCATTCATCACCTAGAACTAGGATAAGGAAGAGAGGAAGAGAGGAAGATGGTTGAAATGTATCTTCTCTGTCTCAATCGGGCATTTACCAAAGATCATAGGCAGGCTTTCGTTTCGAAATTAGAAACTAGAAGCTATTCGCAAAGGATATCATGTTGATGACCCTGCATCGAATTCCAACGAGAACATTTTTGATTGATATGCAATGCAAGATATCTGATTCATTGATCCATTCATTCATCCATTCACTCGTTCGTGCTCAACTCCAACATCAGTATCCACCATTATCACAAGAGGTTACTTTACTCATCTGGTATACTGCAGCTGATACTAGGTACATGATAGTTATTGTTATTGTTATTGTTATTGTTATTACTATTACTATTATTACTGTCCTATCGTATCCTATCGTATCCTATCCTGTCCTATCCTCGGTATATATTACATATATACTACATACTACATACTACATACTACATACTACATACTACATACTACATACTACATACTACATACTGCATACTCCATACTCCATACTCCATACACGAATAAATGTATCAACGTTTCTCTTCTATGGAGTATTCCTTTCCTACTTTATTATAGTAGAGTGCTTAAGACCCACCATTGCATCAAATTACTACCGACTACCTAGGTAGTTTGGTATCTATTCATCCATTCATCCATCCATCCATCCATCCATCTATTCATCTATTCATACTCTCTACCTGCTCATACTACACCCACCCTCCCTCATATTCCCTCATATTCCCTCATACCTACCTACCCGCCCATACTACACCCACTCCACACATATTATACTATCGACCCATACTGATTTTATCCTCATTCATACTACCCATACCCATACCCATACCCATATCCATATCCATACCTTCTTTTCATACCAAGACCAACACAGCCCAAACAATAATACCCGTCAACTTTCTTTATTATCAGGGTTCGCCGTCCACCATATCGATCTTTTTTTCCACCTTCATTATTCTTGTCCCTTGATCTTTTGATCTTTTGCCCAGTCGCCCAGTCGCCCAGTTGCCCAGTTGCTCATTTGCTCATTTGTCTTGAACTTCTTCTTAGTTCCTTTCACAAGATCTTCATTTCAATCAAAAGAAGCCAGTCATTCTTTTGGGGGAATCTATCTATTTTCGTTCATTTATTCATTTATTTTATTCATTCTTTCAAATCAATTAAAACTTATTTTTTTTGGAGTTTGTTGTTTGGACTCTCCATAAGTCCAAACAATCAATCCCATCAGTCCTGGGGACTAAATCTATCTACTGTGTATCTATCGATTTGATTTGTCAAATCATTTCTCCACCTCTAGTTCCTCCTCCTCGACCATTCACACTCCTCTCAAATTCACACTCATTCACCTCACCACTCACTCTCACTCTCTCCCTCACCCTCACATTCATTATTACGAGTTTATCATAATTGATACTCATCCACTCGTTTCTATTCTTGAATCATTCTTTTATATCGAGAACTATTTTGATTTTGGGAGATAAAGAGCTTTTGTAGCATGGCCCCTTATTGACGTTACACCACCTTTGTTTTCCAATCAAGAACAATAGATTGAGAATCACCAAGCGACAAAGCGACAGATACAATAGAGAACAATAACAAGACAATCTATTTTCGAATCCTTATTTAATGTAAGTAAACATCATCCATTCCCTTCTCGAAGGTCTGTCTTGGAATTTCCGAATCCTATAGACCCAACGACCATACACCAAAACCCCGAACCATTTACCAACCAACCTACTTCTATTTAGATTCTACATAGTAGGACTGATACACAGTGTCAGACAATAAGCAATACACAATCCTACATTCGTTTGAGATACAACAATACTTCGGTATATAAACAAAAACTCGTATCGGCATGGGGTCCCTCGATGTTCTGCGCAGGGCCGCAGTAACCAGTGCAACATCCACAACGTTACAAGATGTCACCGCAACCGAGGCAACTGCACAACCTACCAACACCATAGGATTGTTCGCTACCGACTTGAATGGAGTCAACCAAAATGTCAATGACCTTTTACGAGATGTTTTATGGTGGTGCTTGGGAATAATGGCAATGAGCATCCTGGTCTTCAGGATGTTGCATAGAGCGCAGTCGCATATACGACATATGACAGGGATGAACAGCAACGCGAATCAGCAAAGATATTTCCAGCTAAATAGATCGAGTTGGTGGAAAGTCAAGAAGCATTTGTTATATGCGCCTTTGTGGAGTAAACGTCACAACCGAGAGTTCAAGTTGTCGTCGGCTGTTAACATGGGAACCCTTCCATCCAGATGGCACGCACTACTTTTGATCGTTTACTTGTCGATGAATGTCGCCTATACCCTGGTCCTTGATTACAGCAGAGAGAATCAGTATTCTATTGTCGCCGAGTTGAGAGGAAGATCAGGTGTTCTCGCGGTGTGTAACATGATCGCACTGGTTATCCTGGCCGGGCGCAATAATCCCCTCATTGGATGGCTTCAAATTAGTTTCGATACCTACAACTTGTTGCATCGATGGATGGGAAGGATCGTTGTGTTGGAGTCTCTTGTACATACTTCATGTTGGGCATATGTCCAGCATGCGGATACAGGCTTCTCCGGTGTGTGGGAAAAACTCTTGCACGATCCGTTCTGCTCTTATGGAATGGTGGGCACCGCTGCCTTTGTCTTCATTCTCCTCACGTCTCCATCTCCTGTTCGCCACGCCTTCTACGAAACCTTCCTCAATGCTCACATCATCCTCGCCGCCGTAGCCATCGCCGGTGTGTGGATTCATTGCGACATCCCAAGTCTTCCTCAGAAACCTTACATTCGCGCCGTCGCATTCCTCTGGGTCGCTGATCGTGTCTTCAGATTGGTTCGCCTTGCCTGGTGTAACTACAGTACCAAAGGATGGACCACCGCATCCATAGAAGCGATGCCCGGAGATGCCTGCCGTGTCACCATGCACCTTCCCAGGAAGCTTCACGTCAAGCCCGGATCTCACGCGTATCTTCGTTTTGAAAAGCTCAACTTTTGGGAGTCGCATCCTTTCTCCATTGCTTGGGTTGCACACCGCCCACTTTTGCCTGATGAACTCCCAAGCAACGAGAAGAAACTCATTTTAGAACGACAAACGACCGATATTAGTTTTGTCATCCACGCACAAACCGGCTTGACTCGTCGTCTCTTCGACGCGGCTAAGCTTGAGAGTCCACGTGCTTTGAAGCTGAAAGCTGCATTTGAAGGGCCATATGCTGGGCATCATTCACTCGATTCCTACGGTCATGCGGTTCTTTTCGCCGGCTCCTCTGGAATCACTCACCAAATTCCTTACGTTCAACATCTCATCCAAGGTTTCAATGATGGTACCATCGCCACTAAAAAAGTTCTCCTCGTTTGGATCATTCGTGACGTCGAACATCTCGAATGGGTCCGACCTTGGATGGATGAAATCCTACGTATGCAAGGACGTCGCGATATTCTTACCATCAAGCTTTTCGTTACGAAACCAAAGAATCCCAAGGAAATCCATTCCCCGAGTGCGACGGTGCAAATGTTGCCCGGTAGGCCTAATATCAATTTATTGCTGCAGTCAGAAGTTAGGGAGCAAATAGGTGCCATGTGCGTAACTGTTTGTGGACCAGGAGCTTTGCAGGATAGCATAAGAGAAGCCGTGAGAGAAGTCCAGGAAGATGGAGTTGTGGATTTTATCGAGGAGAGTTTTACTTGGTGATGCGGAGTGATAAATTGGGACACATTCCCCACTTATATTTCAAACACCAAGAAGAATCCATCTAGAGAGAGGATCACAGAACCCAAGAGATGGCGAGTCAAAAAGTGAAGAGCAAGTGGGGGGATGGTCATATTTCCTTCTTCAATTCTCGGACATAATAATTTCTTTTATTTATGAATGGAGGGCTTTGTATTATATTACCCGACCGTACCGAAACATACAAGTTCACAAGCTACACTTGTACATAAATTATATCATGATTGCATGAAAGAAAGAGAGTGAAAACGAGGACTATGGGAGAGAGAGAGAGAGAGAGAGAGAGAGAAAGATCTGATTTCGCTTTTAGCGGGGAGTTAGGATATTGAAATAGAAATGCATTGCCATGGATAGGATAGGATAGGATAGGACAGGGATAGTCAATTGTTGATAGTTGTCTTCTTTTATTTCAATTGAATCGTTTGAACGTATATCCATAGACGAGATGATTCATGATATTCAGTGATAAATCTAGTAATCTACTGACACTGGCTGACTGACCTACTGAACCGACCATCAATCGGTCCTTTACTTGAGCAATGACGTTCTGCTGGCCGTGGAAGCAGACTATTTGAGTGAAATGGATGTATTTGTATTTATTGAGAATAAAATACATAAATTGAACGATAAATGATAAATGATAAATGATAAATGATAAATGATAAATAATTCCAACCTTTGCAATCTTCAACTTGAACGATCATTAGATCTATATCGAATCAAAGGCCGAGCATTTCCATATACTAAATAATAACCTTTTATGGAAAAAAGCATAATGAGATCGGTTAAACTAAGGTGAAATCACGGGAGATAGTTTGATTGGTCAATTCTCAAACTTCCCCTCGCCCCGCAATCGGCTTAAAATTTATTCGAATAGCGTCACCATATTTATCAAATCGATCCATTGATTGATTGAGTGAGTGTGTGAGTGAGTGAGTTTTAATCTTTTTGTGACTCAACATCTTCTTAACAAATTGTTATAAATTCAATCCTACTTATTTATTGTTCTTCACATCTGATTTTACTTCTGCATTGAATTCTTCCAATCACTTGCTTGCTTATTCAATTGCTCTTTCATCAGAAGTACCAGCCAGAGGAACAAACAAACTTATCAGTCATAAAGCGCGAAACTTTTGAAAGTAAAACTACAAAACTTATTATCAACGCAACCCCGCGATTTCGTCAAAATGCCCATGTAAGTTATCGACGACGACGACGATGACGATGATGACTTGATGAAAATATCAACATGAACTTCTCCATAAAGTCTGCAGTCCAATATACTAATTCGATTTGATCATAGGCTTCAGGACCCCTCAATAAAATACAAGCGATTTCCTCCTATTCATTTGCCCGATAGACAATGGCCATCAAGAACTATCGACAAACCTCCAAGATGGCTCAGCACAGATTTGAGAGATGGAAACCAAAGTTTAATCGACCCTATGGATGGTGAACAAAAGTGGAAATACTTCAAGATGTTGCTAGAGCTTGGTTATAAGGAAATTGAAGTTTCATTCCCATCTGCCTCCCAAACAGATTTCGATTTCACCAGACGTCTTGTTGAAACCCCTGGCGCCGTACCGGATGATGTTTGGCTTCAAGTTCTCTCACCATGTCGTGAGGAGTTCATGAAGCGAACGGTTGACTCACTCAAGGGTGCTAAGAAGGCCATTTTACATATCTATCTTGCTACTAGCGAGTGCTTCCAGAGAATTGTGTTTGGCTTGAATGAAGAACAGGGCCTGGCATTGGCAGTTAGGTGTGCGAAGTATGCTCGATCAATTACCAAAGATGATCCAGAACATGCCGGCACAGAATGGGCTTTCGAGTTCAGTCCCGAAACCTTTTCGGATAGCCGACCTGAGTATGTGATCCAGGTGTGCGAGGCAGTCAAGGAAGCCTGGGGTCCTACCGAGGAAAACCCAATCATTTTCAACCTCCCTGCTACAGTTGAAATGTCAACTCCAAATGTATATGCGGACCAAATCGAATACTTCTGTAGAAACATTTCAGAGAGAGAAAAGGTTTGCGTCAGCTTGCATCCACATAACGATAGAGGATGTGCTGTGGCAGCTGCGGAGTTGGCACAGATGGCTGGAGCGGACAGAGTTGAGGGATGTTTATTCGGAAATGGAGAGAGAACAGGAAATGTGGATTTAGTTACTTTGGCTTTGAATCTCTACACGCAAGGAATCAATCCAAAGATTGATTTCTCGGATCTTGAACGGGTTATTGATGTTGTGGAAATCAGCAACAAGATTCCAGTTCACCCAAGAGCACCCTATGGCGGTTCTTTGGTTGTATGTGCATTCAGTGGTTCTCATCAGGATGCAATCAAAAAGGGATTCCAACTTCGCAAGAAGGGGGATCATGGAGATGGCAACCGTTGGGAAGTACCATACCTTCCTCTCGATCCTCAAGATATTGGCCGTAATTACGAAGCTGTCATTCGTGTCAATTCGCAGAGTGGCAAGGGTGGAGCTGCTTGGATTATCCTGAGAAATCTTGAGCTTGATCTTCCAAGAGGTTTACAAATTGCTTTCAGCAAAGTGGTTCAAAAGCGTGCCGATGAACTTAGCCGCGAACTCCTTTCACAAGAAATCCAAGATTTGTTTGAGCAGACATACTTCCTCAAGAGTAATCCAAAGTTCAGCCTTGTCGATTACTCTATTAGCACTGATCGAAGTTCCTCGCCTGCACCACCCCTTCCAGGTAAGACGCAAGATACGACAAACTTGAAGCGTCGATTCGAAGGTGTCATTTCTGTTGATGGACAAGAACATAAATTAAGGGGATTAGGAAATGGACCTATCTCCAGTTTGGCGAATGCTTTGAGGAGTCTAGGGATTCATCTTGAGGTGGCAGATTACAAGGAGCATGCAGTTGGTGCTGGAACCAATGTTAAGGCTGCGTCATATATTGAATGTACAGCTACAGGCTCCAATCAAAAGGTGTGGGGTGTGGGTATTCATGAGGATGTGGTTCAGTCATCTTTGATTGCTCTCTTGAGTGCGGCTTCAAATGTAAGTTTTCTATCGTGGGCATTGCTTCCATTTAACATATCTAACATGGTTACAGTTCATGGCAAGCAGACCAGCAACACCATTATCCTTCAATGGTAAACAGGGTGCCAGCATCAGCCGTGACCTCGATCATGATAATTCAGCCAAGGAGAATGGTGGACTTGCAGTACCTAAACCTACTACAGCAGCAAAGAGTGGACCAGATGCAGTGAGCATTTTGGAGACAAAAGTTAATGATGCATAAACTGTTTTTTGGGTTCTTTTGTTATCCATGCTCCCCCGCCCTCCGCCCTCTTTCTCCCTCTTTTGAGACTGCTTTCATAGGAAACCGAAAAAGAGAGGGGTAGCTTTTAGCGCACCTGCTTTGGGATGGGGTTTGATTGTGGCATTAATGGAGGGGATACATGATGATTTGAAAAAGCGAATACAAAGTGCATTTGATTGAAATGAGAAGAAAATGTATAACAAGGGTTTATAAGATGATGACTGAATGATGATGTTGATGTAGATGTTGATGTAGATGTTGATGATGATGCTGATGATGATGCTGATGTAGATGCTGCTAATGATGATGATTAAGATATTTGAAGGTAGGTATCTGAAGGTATGATTTAAATGAGTGAATTCCCTGTTGTTATTATATAGACACACATATATACTTGTTAGTACTTGAGTAGTATATAGTATGTAGTATGTAGTATGTAGTATGTAGTATGTAGTATGTAGTATGTAGTATGTAGTATGTAGTATGTAGTATGTAGTATATAGTATATAGTATGTAGTATATAGTACATAATATATAATATATAATACATAGTATATAGTACATAATATATAGTACATAGTAGTACCTAGAGGTAGATATAAATAGCATATATCCAATATTCAGTGTACTTGGGTAGGTAAGGGTAAGGTAGGGAAGGTCAGGAAGGTAAGTAAGGTAATAAATAAGGTAAGTAAGGTAAGTAAGGTAAGTAAGGTAAATAAGGCAGATTAAGGTAAATCAGGTAAATCAGGTAAATAAGGCAGATTAAGGTAAATCAGGTAAATAAGGTAAATAAGGTAAGTAAGGTAATAAATAAGGTAAGTAAGGTAAGTAAGGTAAATAAGGTAAATAAGGTAAATAAGGTAGATTAAGTAAGCTAAGCTAATAAGGTAAGAAGTATTTTATATTTCTTCGTATTATTCCATTATTCCGTTATTCTATTTTTCTATTCTTCCCTTTTGTTTGTGTGTGATGGTATTTGTATTTACATGTGGAATGAAGGATTGAAGGAAAGAAAAAAAGAAAAAAAACTTTATTAACTGTCTTTTTACCCACATCTACACCCACACCCACACACCCACACCCACACTCTCTCCCACATACATCCATCTATCTACACACACCAACACACACACACACACACGCATACACACACACACACACATATAAACAAACAGATCTAGTTAGTAGTAAATATAACACTCGGAGATTTCCATGTGAGATTTTATCTAATATCACGTGCATTTCTGATCATGGACCTAACCGAACCAATAACATCTCTCACATGGTGGGGAAGACACCGCTCCATTACTGATCAAGAAGGAAATTTGTTAGATTGTTGACTTTGGACATCAAATTCTAAACAAACCTGAGATATAAAAATTTCTCATTTCTCACCATTAACTACAAGAACCTGTTGATTCTTTACATTCATTCATTTACTTCCCATAATTCTTTTCCAAGGTCAAAAGAAGATATCAAGGATTTGTTTCAAAATAATAATCTGTTCTTCTTTCAAAAGGGACCTACCTACCTCTACCTCTAGTGACTTGACTATCTGGTTCAGTACAGTACAGTTCAGTTCAGTTCAGTTCAGTCTGGTTTCGTCTGGTTTGGTTTGGTTTGGTTTGGCTTGGTAACCTAGCAAAGGCAATAAATAGCAAAAAGGAATTGACCTTGTCAATACATACCATACATACTACTATTACCACCACCACCACCACCACCACCACCATACGACCACCACCACTACTACTACTACTACTACTACTACTACAAACAACCATCACCAAGGTAACCAACCCACAAGTCAATCATCTCTTTCTTCAACAACCGCAAAATTCCATCTGCGATCCACACAACCCCCCCTCCCCCCCTCCTCCTCTTCCTCCCCCAGTCACCATCTCATCAAAACATCAAGGAGCTGATTATAGTGTAAAAAGATAGAAAAAAAAATCTTTTACAATAATACAAACATCTACCAAAAAATACCTTTTCAACCCTTGGGAAATTTGTAAAGATGGACGTTGGTTCTGTCTTGCTCAATTCCTTGGCAGCAGGTGAGTACTTCCCCTCCAATCACCAACACTTGTCTCAAAAGGTGATCCAAGTCTTTGGATCTTGTTGTAGTAATATTATTATCCAGACAATGCTACTCGTTCTGCTGCTGAGCAACAGCTCACTCAAGCTGCCGAAGCCAACTTTGTGAGTTCCCCCACACAGCCTTGACCGCACCATCGATGAGCTTCCATGACCTTCCTTTTACTGACTTTTTCGCTCTCTCCAATATAGTCAGGATATCTCGTCACCCTCGTAGAACAGTTAGCAAATGAAGAGGCACAAGGTCCCGTTCGAGCTGCTGCTGGTATTGCCCTCAAGAACGCCTTCACAGCCCGCGAATATGCTCTACAACGCGAATTACAAGATAAATGGCTGCAGGTTGATCCGGACACGAGGAAGCGTGTGAAGGATTCAACTCTTCAAGCTTTATCTTCCAACAATAACCAAGCCGGTCAAACCGCTGCGCAAGTTATATCCTCGATAGCAGCCATCGAACTGCCTAGGGATCAATGGCCAGAACTGATGCCCGCTTTGGTGCGCAATGTGGGAGAGGGTACCGATCATCTCAAGCAGGCTTCTCTGACGACTCTCGGATTCATTTGCGAAACTCAAGATGCTGAACTGAGACAGAGTCTCGTGCAACATTCTAACGCTATCTTAACCGCGGTTGTCCAGGGTGCCCGAAAGGAAGAACCTAACTTGGAGGTGCGACTAGCAGCTATTGATGCTCTTGGTAATTCATTAGAGTTTGTGGACAGCAACTTCAAGAATGAAGGCGAGCGAAATTACATTATGCAGGTTATCTGCGAGGCCACACAAGCTGCCGATTCTAGGATACAACAGGGTGCTTTTGGGTGTCTCAATAGAATCATGTCGTTGTATTATGACTTGATGCGCTTTTACATGGAGAAGGCCCTTTTCGGTCTCACCATTATGGGAATGAAGAGTGAAGAGGAAGATGTGGCCAAGCTCGCCGTTGAATTCTGGAGCACCGTTTGCGAAGAGGAAGTTGCTATCGAAGATGACAATGCCCAGGTAAGATGTCAATGCCCTAGACTCCACCAGGGGAATCCTGCTAACGACGTACGTAATAGGTTGAAGATGTTTCCTTGATGCGACCATTCTATAACTTCAGCAAGGTTGCAACGAATGAAGTTGTACCTGTTCTTTTGCACCTTTTGTGCAAGCAGGATGAGGATGCTGCTGATGATGAATACAACATCTCCCGTGCTGCGTACCAATGTTTACAGCTGTATGCACAAGCAGTTGGTTCATTGGTCATTCAGCCTGTTTTGGCTTTCGTTGAACAAAAGCTTCGGGGGGACGATTGGCATGATCGCGATGCTGCTGTCTCTGCGTTTGGTGCCATTATGGAAGGTCCAGATGAGAAGACCCTCGAGCCAATTGTTAAGCAAGCTCTACCCGTTATCATTAGCATGATGGATGATAAATCCATTCACGTGAAGGACTCTGCGGCCTATGCCCTTGGTCGTATCACTGAAGCGTGCTCAGAGGCTATTGATCCAGTCAACCACTTGCCAAAGTTGATCGCATCCTTGTTCGAAGGTCTCATTAGCAGTCCTAAGATGGCAGGCTCATGCTGCTGGGCTTTAATGAACCTTGCTGAGCGCTTCTCGGGTGATATTGGCTGCCAAGAAAACCCCATCTCACCTCACTTCAATGAAAGCATCTCGAGACTTCTTCAGGTTACCGAAAGACCCGATGCCGATAACGCGTTGAGGACCGCTGCATATGAAGTTCTCAACACTTTCGTCATGAATGCGGCCAATGACAGCCTTACATCCGTTGGTCAACTCTCAGATATCATCATCAAGAGATTAGAGAACACCCTTCCTCTCCAATCTCAAGTTGTCAGTGTCGAGGACAGGATCACCTTTGAGGAGTTGCAAGTCAGCTTATGCACTGTCTTGCTGGCTATCATTTCACGACTCGAGAAGGAGGTTGCTCCTCAAGCTGACAGGATCATGACTGTCTTGCTTCAAATCCTCAGTGCCTCTGGACCAAAATCAAGTGTCCCTGATGCAGTCTTTGCCACTGTCAGCAGTTTGGCAAATGCTCTCGAGGAAGATTTCGCAAGCTACATGGAGGCCTTTGCTCCTTTCCTTTATAATGCTCTGGGTAACCAGGAAGAGCCAAGTTTGTGCTCTATGGCCATTGGTCTCGTCAGCGACATCACCCGCTCCATGGGTCCACCATGTCAACCATATTGTGACGCATTTATGAACTATCTATTGAACAATTTGAGGGTATGTCTTGGAAAAATGTCTATCTTTGTGGATGGGAGAGCGCCCGAATGCCTCTACCATTCACCTTCCCCTAAACCAACTTCAAATCTAACATATTTACAGAGTACTGCACTTGCCAACCAGTTCAAGCCTGCCATTCTTCAATGCTTTGGAGATATCGCAGGTGCTATTGGTGGCCACTTCGAGACATACTTGTCTGTTGTTGCCCAGGTTCTTCAACAAGCAGCTGGTGTTCAAGCTAGCCCTGATGGATCCTATGAGATGTTTGATTATGTCATCTCTTTGAGAGAAGGTATCATGGATGCTTGGGGTGGCATTATCGGTGCCATGAAGATGGACAACAAGAGTACGTCACCGCATCGATACCGTGAATCTGTTTTACTAACACAATACAGATGATCTGCTGCGTCCTTATGTTGAATCAATCTTTGCCCTTCTTAACACCATCTGGATCGATCAACATCGAAGTGATGCTCTTATGAGATCAGCTATGGGTGTCATTGGGTATGTACTCCTAACTGTAACCTTTATATTCCTTGCGTGTACTAACCAACGTAGCGATCTTGCCGATTCTTTCCCTAGCGGCGAGTATGCTTCGTTCTACCGCGCTGAGTGGCTCATGTCGATGATCAAGGAGACCAAGTCGAATAGAGAATTCCAAAGCAGAACCATCGATACTGCACGCTGGGCTCGTGAGCAAGTCAAGCGTCAAACTGGTGGTGTCACAGGAACCATTCAAACTTGATCGAACACCTTAACGATCAAACGCGTCCTTTACACCTTTTAATGTCCGTTCTTAGGGCCGGCGCATGCAATACCGATAGAGCTCAACGAATGCCGATGTTATTTTTTCCTTGCGATTTCTCTCCTTTATTTTATTTTTATTTTTACAACGATTGGTCTTTACAGAGGGGTATTGTCCTCGACCTACGTTAACTTGTTTGTTCCACCACCCTTTTTACATGGTCGAATTCACAGAATCTGTCTGTTCATTCATTCGTCTGTTCATAATCGAAAGGTCTCCTACAATTACACTCACCTACGCCGACCACGGAAAAGCCATGTCACTCGATATGGTAGGAGAAACCTTTGATTCCCCAGTCCCAATTTTTTTTTCAAGCACCAACAGCACCATAGCACTATCTACACCTTACTTTGTACAAATAGATCCCCTTATTTCCCCCCCCCCCCTCCCCCATAACAATTTTACCCCCTTATCTCGCGCCAATACCCTTACACCACCACATTTCAGTCGAGCTTTTTCTGCGAAGAATGCATGCCGGGTTTTCGATTTTCTTAAGGTTTCTCACGGATGATGATATTGATGATGGGATGGATGATGAGAAGAGATATGATGTGGTTGGGAGATTGATCAATTGCCTTCACCAAAAATTCTTGTATTGGGAGTGGGAGGATGGGTGGTTGGATTGATAGGTACTGGGAATGGATGAATCCCGGAAGCAATGAACGGACGGTATGGTCGGATGGGGGAGGCAGGAAGGAGGAGTTTATAAACATGTAAAGCTTTGACAATGATCGACCGGTTTGGGTCCTTTGTCTTAGCGGTGAGCTTTTGACCATCATCATCATCATCATAAGAGGATATATGCAGAAGGCATGCCCGGGGTTGGTTGGGTATATGAGATGGTGGAGGAAGAGATGGGAATCAAGTGATTCAAAAGATGGTCATTCGTCAGTGAGTCAAGTGAGTTTTAATAGCTACTTTCTTGATGCTGAGGGGAATAGACAGATAGATAGATACCTAGGTCAGACGGGCGAAGTCGCCGACTTGACATTAATGGATTTGTCTACAGTATTTTTGGATGTGTCTAGATGTTGGATGTGTCTAAATGTCGGATGTGATGCAATGTGTAACTCATGAGTGATGTGATGTGGGGTGAGGTGGGCATTTACTTGACGTGTGTTGTACAATTTTTACCCTAATCTGATCGCCAGCAGGTTTGAGGTTTGGGAAATACATTCTGTGTTAGGGTTATCTGTTGAGCTGGCGTGGCTGGTTCTGCTAGGTATGGGCCAGTTGCGGAGGCGAGATTGACATGTAAGTATTGCCACATAATCCAAGCCCCACAACCACTCACCATCCACCAAACTCCTCGATGTCTCAAAGTTACGGGTGTGATTGATACACAATGAATCAAACCGGTGACACCAACCGGGGGGCTCCTTCATACCAATGAAAAATCTTGAGGATATCAGTATGATTATTGGGGTATGGGTGGGTGGTTTGATGTTGGTGCTGATGCTGTTATCTCGGTAGATATAGATATAGATATGATGGCTTGGCTCAGTTGCTGTTGTATAAAGGCGATGTAGGGAGTGTGAGATTGTAGGGGTAGATAGAGGGTTGATAAGGTGGCATTCTGCTGAGGTGATGATTAATTGGCGATCCGGGGGCTGTGAGTGTTTGGATGCGGAAAATAATTTGGTGTGTGAGGGGTTTTTGCTGGGCGGAGGATTGGGCTGGGGAATTTCCGGCAGTGTTGGAAATGTTGTTGGCTACAGGACTTGGGGGAAGATATTGTGAGGTTTTTAGATTCACTATAGAAGAGTTTCTGGGCTCAAGATCACGGCTTGTGGTTTAGGAGATCAGGGTTGGGGGGGAGGGGTGGGGTGGGAGATATGGATGGTTTCTGCTCTGTTGTTTGTGGTATTTTGCGGGAAGAGATAACTCAACTATAGAGTTTCTGGTCGGTGTATGCTGATTGTTGAGATAAGATGGAGATCATATCTGCGGAGGCTGTTAAACGGTAAAATCGAAACATTCGCTTGGTCGCGACTCGCAGTTGCTTGGACAATATTCGATTCTCAAGCATTTCTAGTGAAGAAAGAAGATTGGAAGCACTTTGTTCGAGTTGAGTTCAACTGTCTTTTCATAATTTCATACAGCGAATTACTCTCTAGGCCATCTTCGTCGAATTCTTGTCCTCCCTTATATATATGTTAGTCTCCACGATTGTGGATGAACGAGATAGTTGTGGTGCTTGCTGAAGCAGCCTACCTGATTAGATTTGACATGTTTCTGGTAGTTCAGGGAAAACCTATGGCTGGCAAGTATTTAACGATGAGGCCAAACTCATGTGAAAATCCCTGACTTTCAAGGTTTCCGTATCAAGACTGACCGATAGAAAGGAAGGCTATCTAGAATCACCTGCTGATTGTTGGAGAGCTAAGATGCGAAATCGAATAGCGCATATTGAAACCTTTAGAAGGGGTCAGATGAATTTCAACTAATGCTAAATTATGGGAGGGCATTGGATTTCCATCATGTCAGATTCAAATTCCTTTTATTCATTCATTGCGAAACAGATGCTCCAGGAACATCGTTAAAGCTAAGTTTACTTCGGTGGACTACATGGGACAGTGAGCGGGTAGATGGGAGGAAGGAGCGGCTAACCTTCGTACAGAAGCATCACGGTTGGTGGAGAGTTGTGAGTGTAGACTCTAGTATTAATATCATATCCACTGCTGGTTGGTGTTGTCTCTTCCCTTCATGGCTCACTGCTCAAGAGCCCGTGAAGAAATCAACGTAGTGTCCACCCTGTATATCTATCATCAGCAGTAGAATGGGAAGACCGTTCGTATCATGGCTGCTGCTAGGTAGAGATCTCAAAATGGGAGAGTTCTTCGACAGGCGAATTATGCGGGCCGAAGATGCTGTTAAGTTGATAGTTTGTAGTAGTTATCTGTTGTATAGGTCTGCTGGCAGCATCGCAGCGAAGTTGGTTTCTTCTTGATGATCAAAGTATTCCTGGGAATCTGTAATATTAGGTCAGCTAGAGATCAAACAAATTAGAGAAGATAATGGGATATGAAATCTGTGTTGACCCACTGAATTGCTCATGCAGGGCAATAGATTGAGTATTGATAAAGGTCTACTTTTCTCTTCTGCTCATTAGGAAGGTCCTGTTCGAATGGTCAAGAATCAAGTTAGCATGGGCAAAAAGAATTTGATATCTTGAAGATCTACCGAGAGTAGAATATACGATTTCAGAATTTGTTATGGTTAACGAAGAGAGGCGTGGCTAGCAATTAGGATGTGTATCACTTTAAAAATCTAGTAGATCAACATACCATTCTGCTAGAGTTAGAGATATAGACTTGAATGTTTAGTTCGAGCGTTTCTGAAATAAAAGAGTACCTCCACTAATAAGTATCTGTAGTGATTTGGCCTCTTACAATCAGTGGCGTGGATGGATAACATGCTAGTAAACTACCAATTACTACCTAGGTTTGCTGCGGGAATTTGCCTGTCCAGTAGAAAGAGACCGTATTGGCAGCCCCAGAATCTTGTTTGAAAGCCGAAAGATATCAAATAGTAGCTTAAACAGGAAGAGGAGGAGCCGTTAATTAGTAAATATCACTCCATCGTAATGGTTTTATTTGTTTCGATCTGCTTAACAGAGAGGGATAGGACTACAAGGCATTTCATTGGAGTGAAGTCGAAGCTAGGATATCAGAGCAAGAGAAGAGACTCAACAGACGAATGGTAGACCTCGGGATGGGGTATTGCTTACAAGATAGTAGAATCCAATAGGAACGATCACGCGCAGCGAAACCTAATTTAATTTAGATGTCATTTACATCCAATCTTTGAGCTCTGATAAAGAGTTCTGAAAGGAAATTGGACCAAGCCACGGTACCACGGGCCGAATGTGGCCTAGACTTGAAGAATAGGACCTGCCCTTAGTTTGAAGCTCGCTTGTTTCTTTCTTCTTTGCTTAAATAGATCATGATTTCCAGCCTGCCACGATTCTAAACCATCTTCAATACAATACAGAATCCTCAAATTCTCTCTTCAATCCTGCAAAATTTGGACAACCCCCTCCAAGGTACTTCCTCCTTCCTCATACTCTCCTATATCACACATACTTATACTGTCTTACAAATTATTGAATCTTACACAGTTTTGTACCATGATTCTACTACCCGACAACACAAACCCCGTACCATCTCCAGATAGATGTGTCGCTGGTGACAGAAACTTCTAATTGTCATCGGCGATACATCTGTAGAAACACCTCCTCAGCGAGCCACAAGGCTCAATGACTGGTCAGTATTACTTGATTTGGTATTGTTTTATTTGCTGATAGTTAATTTCCATTTTTCAAAGAACCTTTCTTTTCGCCGCCCCAGTCACGAAGTTTTCGTCGCCCCAGTCATGGTCTTGAGGTCGGTAAGACCTACTCTCATCGTGGGGTTCTCTAACTCTTACCAGTTCAGATCAAAATGACCAGATTGAACATCGAATACCTAGGTATCGCTGGTGTAATATTCAAGTCGGCAAGACCTACTTTGTCAAATCAGAGTGTCCCAGTGTTTTCGATTTCAAAGTTCTTCCCTCATGATGCCAAATTCGAGGGAATAAGGCAACTTTGCTTTTCCACCTACATATCATTAACCTCTATATTAGATGTTTTGCTTCTCTACATATAAATAATAATAAACGATTTCCAGAATCCTGTGATGTGAAAATATGATGAAGTGATGTCCCATCAATCCCTCCTTTTGCAATTGATTTCCCCACTGAAAATAGCCGAATGATGCATCTAGATTTTCTTAAAGCCTCGATAGCTTTTGATATGTTTAAATCGTTTCCCCTCAGGATTAAGAAATGAATGTTGTGGGAGGGCACAGGATTTATATTATGATATATATTGAAAACGTATATGATAATATAATATTTGGAAGACATAGTTATAACGTTGGTAAAAAAGATCAAATAATGGAATAAAAAGAAGAATGAATTATCGAACTATATACTTATTTTATTTTTTTGATTTATTTAAGGTTTTTTTTAAAGAATATCCTTTTATTTATATATTTTGAA
>PDUE01000459.1:0-13677 GCA_002909645.1 Monilinia polystroma | reverse complement strand
AATTCATTCTTCTTCTCATTCCATTATTCGATCTTTTCTACCAACGTTATAATTACATCTTCCAAATACTATATTATTATATACGTTTTCAATATATATCATAATATAAATCCTGTGCCCTCCCACACTAATTTTAGTTTTAATATAGATTAATTTATTAAAAGAATTTGATTCATTTAGTTTTAACTAATAGTTTAATAAAATTATTAGCTTTCTAATTGTTAATAAATATATAAATTAGATTTAATTTTTCTAAATTTATTATATCTTTAACATAATAGAATTTTATTACAATATACTTGTTTCTTTTATAGAATTTGGGGTTTTTAACTATAGCTAACACTACTTGGTTATTTGTATATAAAGGGAATTTGTTTTATTTAAATAAATTAAACTTTAATAATAGCTTTTTAATATATATAACCTCTTTAACAACTAAATTAATAACTATAAATTCAAATTCAGTTATAGATAATATTATTATTAATTATAATTTCGATTTTTAGTTTATTGATCCTTTATTTAATATAAATATATATCCATTTATTGATTTATACATATTAATATCTCTAGCATAATTAGTATTACAATATCCTTAAATAAACAGATTATTAATTTGTTTATAATTAATACTTTTATTTATAACTTTTTTTAAGTATTTAAATATTTTTTTAATAGTTTAAATATATATAATATTAGAATTTAATAAAAAACTAATTAATCTTTTTATTAAAAAAGCTATATCTAATTTAGTTTTTAAAACTAAAAAGAGTAAGGATCCAATCACTTCTTAATATTATTAGATCTCATTTTTATTAGCTAATTCCTTATTATAGATTAACTTTATTTTAGGATCCATTGAAGTTAAAACAGAATGAGAATTTAGTATATTAAATTTAGCTAATATTTTTTTGATATATTCTATTTAATATATTTTTAGATTGTTATTAAAGCTTTCAATTTAAATACCTAAATAATCTTTAATAAAATCTAGATCTTTTAAATCGAAATGCTTTTAAAAATTATTAATAAATTTGTTAATATTTTCTTATTTAGATGCTATTATAACTATATCATCAATATATATGCTTAAAATAATATTTTTATCCTTATTAATAAATATACATTTTTTAAATATTAGGTTTTTAAAACCTAATTTAATTAAAATATTTTTTAAGGTAAAAAACCAGATTCTAACTAATTGCTTTAATTTATATAAAGCTTTATTCAGCTTTAAAACTTTATTCTGAAATTTGCTAAATCCTTTAGGGGAATTTAATAGTAAAGGAATATCAATATTACCCTGTATAAATACTAATATTATATCGATTTTATAGATTAACCAATTATTTTGTAGGGCTAATACGAATATAAGTTTCCAGGCTATTAATTTTATTACTAAAGCATGTATTTCTATATAATTTAATCCATATAGCTATTCGAATCCTTTAACAACGAATTTAGCTTTGAATTCGATATTTTCATTTAAATTCTTAATTTTATATACCTATTTAGTTTTTAAAGCTTTAATATTTTCTAATTTGTTAATAATATCCTATATATTATTTAGTTTTAGGGTATCAATTTCGTATTTCATTGTTTTTAACTAATATTCTTTTTTGAATGAATTAATGGCTTTTTTGTATGATTTCGGTTTGATTAATATACAATTAGGTTTTGGAGTAATAATTCTATAATTAAAACTCGAATTGAAATCTAATAATATATCTGATTTGTTGAATTTGATATATACCTCTTTATTAATAAAATTGAAATACTTGGAAAAAGCAATTTTATTTAATATAAGATTTGCTTTTTTTATTATATTATATTTGCTTTTTTCATTTGAAAGAGCTCCGTTTTCTGGATTAAAACCTTTAATACATTTGGATTCTCTTATTTTAGCCTTTATTGGTGATGTGTCTGGAATTTAGTTATTTTCTGATAAATCTAATCGTTCTAACTTATCACTTTCGTTTATCTTGATTGGACGGTTAGGTACAAATACTACAATTATATCTGATTGATCATCATCAACTATTATTATACCCAAAACTGTAATATTATTTGATTAATTATTTAATATAATTACACTAGAATCTATAATATTGTTTAATTAGTTGTTTGCTATAGTTATACTGGAATCTAAGGTTGTATTCGATTTGTCAACCATTATTATATTAGGAATAATAATGTTTGAATTGTTATAATAATGATTGATTATGGGATTTCCTTTTTCTAACAAATTCAAATTCTGGGTTTTATATTTATTCGAATATATAAGGTATTCCTAAATATTTACATCTTTTACACTAACTACCTTTTTATTATTTGGAAGATATACTAAGTAATTAGTAAATAATTCAAATTTAACCAAAATGCCTCTTCTAGCCCTATAATCCAGTTTTCCTTTGTAAATTTTTTTATTCTTAATTATATAAATAAATGATCCTATAATTTTAATATAGTCAAGAATAGATTTCTTACTATATATAAACTTATATAAAAAGGTTTTAATAGAACGATTATACATTCTATTTTTGATATAAGCAATAGTTTAAATAATATTAGGCTATAGGAATAAGAGAATTTCTTTTTCCTTTACTATACATAATAATCTTTCGATTAAATATTTATTCAGATTTTCAACTATTTCATTTTAAGAATATATATAAGAACTTATATATTCGTATAATATTCTATAATTCTTTAAGAATTTATTCTATTTATTAAATAAAAATTCAAGAGTATTATCTAATTTTAATATTTTGATCCTAATATCGAATTGATTTTTGATTATATTGTAGAATTCGATTAAAGAATTATAAACTTGGGATTTCATTTTGATAGAATATATCCAAATTGCTTTAATGATTCAATTAGTAAAAGTAATAAAGTATTTTTTATCTTTCAATTTTGTTACTCTGAATGGTCTAGTAATATCCAGACTGAATTTCTTGAATTTATAATTTGAATCAGGGATTTCTGAAGCTTTTCTGTTTATTATTTGATGGAATTTGCTAAATTGGTATAATTTGTATAAATCCAAATTAGATTTTATATTATCTAAATTGATGTTTAAGGATTTTATAATATAATCCTTATTAATATAATCTAATCTTTTATATGCTAAATTTAGATTAATTTTATTCAATATTAGATTTTGTTTTGATTTATCTGATTTATAATTCTTAGGAAGATTTATCTTAAAGTTAAAATAATAAGTATTCAATTTTTATATTGCTATAGTTTTTATATTATATACTTTATAAACTATATTAATCTTATTATTGAATGAAAAAGTATAATTATTTTATTCTTTATTAATTATTTTATAAATGTTAATAAAATTGGTAGATATAATAGATATATAATATACTTCTTGTAAAATTACTTCTGATTTTCCATTAATTAGAATGGGGATATCTCCTATTCCTTTAATATTTGCTTTATTGTTATTAACTATAAAAATAATAAAATTTTTGGTTGGTTTATAATTTATAAACTATTCTTTATTAGGGCTATAATATTCTATAATATTTAAATCTAATATAAAATCTTATTTAGAATTACTAATATAATTAGTTAGTCCTTAAGGTTAAAATGTAATTATTAATTAATTATTTGATATAGGCTTATTCGAGCTTTTATTCGAATTTTTGTTTGAATTCTTAATTAAATCGTTTTTTTGATTCGATTTAGATTTCAGCTCCGGATACTTTTGAAAACATTGATTTTCGAGATATCCTTTCTTTTTACAATATTTGCAATTAGCAATTTTATTGTTTTTGTTTTTATAATTAACTTTATTAATATTTGAGCTTACATTAAAATTCATTTTAACTTTTTTTTATATAAGCTTAAAAAGCAATTTGTTTAGATCAATATTATAAAGATTTTTAAATATATTTTTATATTTTTTGGAAACAAAAGATTCGAATGAGTTAAATAATCCTTTAAAGATAATCCATATTATAATAACTTAGGAATATTTAGCTTTATTAATTTCAAATAGTTATATAATAATTAAATGATATTAATATAATTATTAATTCCTTTAAAATTAGTGTAATTAGATTTCTATAATTTAATTAAATATCTTTTTATTATTGAGATAAAAGATTTATTAAAAATGTAATTTATGGTTTTCTATAATCTACTAGTTATAGTTTGGCTATTAAATCTTTTAATTAATTTTTTATTAATTATAGAATTTATAGTTATTAAAGTTTTATTCTAATTCTTTTAATATTTAAATAATTTATTATTATATTTGATAATATATTGAAAAAAATAGATTTATTTTTATCGTTAATATATAAAAACTTATTTAGAGATAATTCTAATCTATTAATATATAGTATAAAGTTATTGATTTGAAGGTATAGTTTAATTTTATTAATCTATTCAATATAATTAAATTTTTCTTTTAGAGGATCTGATTTGAATAAGGTACTAAATACTATCTTAGTCTTTGGATAGATTACTTGGATTTTATTTTAGCGAATTAAAGTATGATATAAAATCTTTCTTCGAAATTAGAATGAATTGTGAAAAATAAATTGATTTAGTATTGATTACAAAGTTTAATAAAAGATTAAATTAATGAATATAAACTAATTATTTTTTAATTTAATACTTTATACTATTCTATATAAATTAAAATCTAATCAAGTTAGGGTATTTTAGTATAAAGAAATTAATATATTACCCACTATAGGTAGTTTATAATATAAATATATTGTTTAAAGATCTAGTTTTATATACTTAACTAGATTTAGCTTTAAAGATGCAGGCTATAAGATCTATATAAAGAAATCGATTCGGAAATGATGAGATTAACGGTATTCAATAACTAAAATAGAATTAAACTATATTCCTTTATCCAATTAATATAACTAACTAAGCTTATAACCTGTAGGAGGTTATAGGATTTATATTATAATATATATTAAAAACGTATATAATAATATAGTATTTAGAAGATATAGTTATAATATTAAAAAAAAAATCAAATAACAGAATAAAAAAAAGAATGAATTATTGAACTATATACTTATTTTATTTAATTCACTTAAAGTTTTCTTTAAAGAATATCCTTATTTTTATATATATTTTAATAGTATTTTAATAGTTTTTATTATATTTATAAAATTAGTTTAAACCGAATTTTATCGAACTATAATAAATACTAAAAGAACTTAACCGAATATAAGCGAAATCCTGTATTATTAAGGGTTCTACATTATTATAGATCATATTATTCATCATGTATATTCTACATCTTATATTCTATATTACATTCATTATTATATAAATTAGTATATCTATTATAATTCAATAATATTTAACTAATCGTTAGGATTAAAGTATGACCATCAATTAATTATTTAATATAGGCTTATATTGAATTCATACTATAAGCCGATAATTATATTTAAGCATAAAATGTATAGTATAAAAAGTATTATATTAAATTCTATCTTTTCTTCTCCTCTCCTTTATACAAAAAAAAGGGTATATTTAACTATAGAGGAAATTGTATATTAACCAATTTCCTGCCTCTTTGCCCAAAGTAGAAAAGAGGGTGAAAATTCTTCTAGTGTATAATTGTTATTTCCTGTAATTCTATTTATGTATTCCAATATTGAATCTTCTTCTTTTTTTTGTACGACAACTATTATATAATATAGAATAATTATATCGTATAAATAAACCTAATATTGGAAACGTGAATATTTATTATTGTCCTATTGCCTAATTATTATTTTGCTTTTTTTCATTTTTATAATCCTTTAGATTATTCCTTTTTTTTTTTTCTTTTTTTTATCCTTTATAATCTTTTCCCTTTAAATGAATAATAAATTATTTTTTATACTAAAAATACCAGTTTTGTATAAAACTTAATTAATTATAGGAATAATATAAAATAATCAAAAAAACAAATAAAGTAATTATATAAAATAAAAAAATCAAAATATAAGTTGGATAATTTTAAGCAAATCCCTACTTCGTATTTCTAATATATATTTTCATATAATAGGGCCTTTAACTTAATTTAATACTAATATATTCAAGCTTTTTAGAATACTGTTTTTATACGTATGGACTCACCCACTGTAGCCAACCTGCGGGACGCAGGCCTCCCCTCCTGCGAGGTTGCTCTGGAACACATCCGCATTAGTATAGCTCTGTGGCTCCGAAGGCTGGATGCACACCACCCGCTGATTATGCGTTTGGCTACACAATGCCACCGTAAACAAGCCAATACGCAATTGCGAACAACGGACCGACTGCTGCCAAGAGCACCACACCCGATCCTGGCTTCTTTGCGGTATACCCTCGGCTGCAGGACAAACCCTACAAAAGAGGTAGACAAAGAGACGGCAGCAGTTAGCTTTATTAATTAATAAAACGCCCTACCCTTTAACACGGTCACCATCTTCTCTGATAGATCCGAATTGTATAACGACACTGGCAAGCATATTGAATACAGCTACACAATCTATTAAGGGCAAACATTGGTAGTTACCGGAAAAAGAGCGATTAATACGCTTTCGCATGTTTTTGATACAGAAGTAATAGGTGCTTTAAAAGGGCTTCAAAAGGCGTTAACACTACCATCAGATGCGAATACATACCGATGGCTATATATCGACAGCATCTCTATGATATGGTACAAACATGCCAACGCTTTGAACACCTCTTAATAAACGTTCCTTAAAAGCCACCAGCTTATCGATCAATATGCGGTTAGTATAAGGTGGTCCCCTGGACATCAGGACATAACCAGCAACGAAGCGGTGGACAGGCTAGCGGATAAGGGCGCGAAAGGCGATACAATTAACCCAGGACCTACTGAACAACCTACGATTAATGGAATAGGATCAATAACATAAAGCCTAGCTCACAGCATCACAAACACATGGTGGCGTAAAAATGAAGTAATGCTATCAGGAGGGTATCGCAAATGGTAATTCGGCTACGCTCTAAAAGAGCCATTAGAGCTAAAACTCCTTAGATCAACCCTACATCGATTACTAGTAATATGTTCTAAATACGGCGACTTTGAGGCGTATCACAGGCGCTTCAATCACGTAGATGCTAAAACCCACTGCCTATGCGACAAAGCTAAGATCCCAAAGCATTTTGCTTTTTGTGAGATTTTGGCAAGGAAGTTCCATTTGTGACCGCTAAAGTCCGCTTACCCATTAGCAATTGTCCAAAAAGGATTCAATTATATACGATAGCTTCTTGCTTTTCTATAAAAATTCGAACGTTTTGTAAAAGTAATACAATATTTTATGTTCTATAACCAGAAACTTAACGGTACTCCAAACAACACTATACTAAATACTGCATTTAATTCTCCTGCCCCCTTTAATCCCCTCTTTCCCTTTAACCCCCCTCTTTTACCTTATACTATACCTTGAAGCCTAATTTAAGGTGTAACCTATAAAATGTAGTAAAAATAATTTTTTAAGATAATATAAAAACTACAATTTAATATAATAATTATTTATTTAGCATTTCTTATTAATGTGATTGTTATACGGTCCGATATATTACTTTTAAAGATATAATAAGCAAAGGCTAATCCTTTTCGATATAGGACGCTCCCTTAAACAGTGGAAGAAGGCTGTTCAACAAAGCTAGAGCTGTGAGAGACCGCCGGAAGAAGGTGGCTTCAATACTTCAACCTAGCGATGTTGTACTACATATACCTAAATAGCGAGCTCTTAGATCTATAACCCATTAGTGTATCATCCGTCTCCAGTACCCCTCAGAAGGTCAAGGGCCTAGCTAGCTCATATAGACGTTAAATATAATAAATAAATAAATAAATAAAGGGGATACTATTAACTTAGAGAATTATATTCATTATGGTTAATCTATAGGATATAGGCCTTCCCTTCTATAAAATAGTCCTTAAATATATTTACATTAAAATAGCTTTATAATTACAAAAGCTAGATATATAATACCCGCTAACTATACATTTAATTATATTAAATTACTATATATAAGCTAATACAAAACTGTAAATAATAGATCAGCTATTACTAAAAGCATTATACTTAATCCTAATACCCCCATATTACATCCCCGGATACAGGACGAATCTTATAGAAGGAATAAATAAAGAAATAGTAATAATTAGTTTTATTAACTAATAAAATACTTTGTCCCCTAATACGGTTATTATTTTCTTCAACGGATCCAAGTTATATAATAATATAGATAAATATATAGAATACAATTATATAATTACTAAGGACAAACATTTATAATTATTAGAAAAAATATAATTAATATATTTTTATATATTTTTAATATAAAAGCGATAAATGCTTTAAAAAGGCTTTAAAAAATATTAATACTATTAGCTAATATAGATATATACTAATGGTTATATATTAATAGTATTTCTATAGTATAGTATAAATATATTAATACTTTAGATATCTTTTAATAAACATTCCTAAAAAACCACCGGTTTATTAATTAGTTTATTTATTTATTTATTTATTATATTTAACATCTATATGAGCTAGTTAGGCCCTTAACCTCCCGAGGGGTACTGGAGACGGGTAATATACTAGTGGGTTATAAACCTAAGAGCTTGCCATTTAGGTATATATAATATAACGTTATTAAATTAAAGCATTAAAGTCGCCTCCTCCTAACAGTCTTTTATAACTTTAGCTTTGTTAGATAGCCTTTTTCTGTTGTTTAAGGGAATATTCTATATTAAAGGGGATTAGCCTTTATTTATTATATCTTTAAAAATGGTATATTAGATTATATAATAATTATACTAGTAGGAAGTGCTAAATAAATAATTATTATATTAAATTATAATCTTTATATTATCTTATAGAATTGCTTTTATTACACTTTATGGGTTACACTTCAAATTAGGCTTTAAAATGTAATATAGGGTGAAAGGGGGGGGATAAAGGGAGAAAAAGGGTTAAAGGGGATAGGGGAGTTAAATACAGTATTTAATATAGTATTATTTAAAATGCCATTAAGTTTCCGGTTATAGAATATAAAATATCATATTGCTTTTATAAAGCATTTAAATTCCTATAGAAAAGTAAGAAACTATTATATATAATTAAATCTTTTTCAAATAATTATTAATAAATAAAAAGGTTTTAATGGTTATAAATAAAACTTCCTTACCAAAATCTTATAGAAAGTAAAGTATTCTAGAGTTTTAGCCTTATTATATAAATAATAGGTTTTAATATTTATATAATTAAAGCATTTATAATATACCTTAAAGTTATTATATTTAAAGCATATTACTAATAATTAATACAAGATTGATTTAAGGAATTTCAATTTTAGTGATTTTTTTAAAATATAATCAAATTGCTATTTATAATATTTTTTTAATAACATTATTTCATTTTTGCGCTATTATGTGTTTATAACACTGTAAGTTAAGCTTTATATTATTAATTCTATTCTATTAATTGTAGGTTGTTTAATAGATTCAAGATTAATTATATTATTTTTTGCGTCCTTATCTACTAGTTTATCCACCACTTTATTATTAATTATGCCCTAATGTTCAGAGGATTATCTTATATTAATTATATATTAATTAATAAATTAATAACTTTTAAGGAATGTTTATTGAAAAATATTTAAAATATTAGTATATTTATATTATATTATAAAAATACTATTAATATATAGCCATTAATATATATCCATATTTAATAATAATATTAATACCTTTTAAAGCCTTTTTAAAATATTTATTGCTTTTATATCAAAAATATACGAAAGTATATTAATTGTTTTCTTTCCAGTAATTACCAGTATTTGCCCTTGATAGATTGTATAATTGTATCTAATATATTTACTAGTGTTATCATACAATTTAGATTTATTAAAAAAGATGGTGATTATATTAAAGAATAGGATATTTTATTAATTAATGAAACTAATTATTATCATCTTTTTATCTATTCCTTTTATAGAATCTATCCTACAATCAAAGATATACTATAGAAAAGCTAGGATTGGATATGATACTCTTAACAGCAGTTAGTCTACTATTCGCAATTATATATTAACTTATATATAATGGTATTATATAGTTAAGTATATAATCAATAGATGGCGTACGTTCAGCTTTTAGAGCTATAAAGCTATATTAATGTGGATGTATTCTAGGGCAATTTTGCAGAAGAGAAGGTCTATATCTTGCAGATTGGTTATAATGGGTGAGGTCCTCTAAATTAATAGTACTTTTTTTATTATAAGGTTAATTATCTTATTCATTTTTATTATATAAGATCCTATATAAATGCTTATTATAATGCCTTTAGGATAGCCTTCTCCCATATTTAACCGCATCCACTCTGAATATTACATTTTTACTCTATAAAATAGTAATAAAAGTACATATATAATAATAGTTTTATATAAAAAGATTGTAAAAGGGTTATATATTATATTAGCAAAATACTTAATATATATTGCTATTTTTTATGCTTTTTTTACTTATTCGATAATATATCTTTTAAATGTAAGCTTACAGTTAAATTATACTCCTAATCATTATAAAATTAATTAATTTGTATTACCCTATATATTTATTGTAGATTTTATAATTAATATAAATAAAATAATAACTTTTAGGATATATACATAATATCTATAGATAAAATATATTATCTTTAATTTCTTCAATATAAAAACAATTTTATTTATTAGTTCTTATATTTTAATTTATTATATATCTCTTATAATTGCTATAATATTTTCTTTTAATATTTTGTTTATTTTATAAAATATAATATTATTTATATATTTAAAATAAAAGGCTTAATTCTAATTTAGAAGCTCCGTTAAATAGAGTATGTATAATATTGGAGATAAAGACAATCCTTAAAGAATACTATATTATACTTATGACTTATCTATATACATATTTTTAAATCGGATAATCATTTTATATTCCTATAAAAATAATTTAATCATTTTTAATAAGGATATAGATTAATCCTAATTTTGCATTCTTTTGAATAGCCACTAAAATAATAATATATTAAAAGCTTTTTATACATTTATTATAATTAGGATAACCTTTAATTTTCTAGCGAAAATGTTTTTTATATTATATATAAATATTGTAACTAAATCTATTATTAATTTTTTCAATAAAGCCCTATAATATTAAAGGTTTAGTATACTATGCATTAGTAACGTCCATACTACCCGCCTTGCGATAATTTATTCCAAGCCTTTGCCAATATAGAATAGTAAGATTATCAGATATTAAAAACGGATAGAGCTTTTATCCTTCCTATTAATTTTAAATAATATTATTATTTCTATTAATTGCTATATTTTAAGGAAATAACTTTTTTTAAAATAATATTTAAATAAATTACAAATATACTTTTTAATACTATTTTAGCAAATTTTCAAAAGTTAAACTATAACTTCATTAATTTTTAATAAAATATTTAAAATTCTGATAATATTCTGTTCTATTTTCTTAAGGGATACATTAATATTTTAAGGAAGAATAAGAATATAATCCTTCATTATTGAATCTATCTCAAGATCGTTCAAATTATTGTATTTATACAGTACTTTATTTAATAGAGCCTCTGCTTTTTTCTTTGTACCTTTAATCGATTAATTATCTATTATTAGTAGTGAGGATTTAAAAAAGGGGGCTGCTTTATACTAATCCATTATTTTATAAAGATTTAAGTTATCCAATATATTATCTATCACCCTCCTCCAATAATCTCTTTTTGCTTTATACATTATACTAAGCATTTTTCTTTTATCTTTTAGGGTTCTATCAATATATTTATATAAATTATATACAAATACGCATTTCTTTGTCCACCAGAGCATTAATTACATCTAATCGCATACTGGTTGCCCTACAGTTTATATCGCCCTCCGGAACAAATCTGCAAATTGCTCCGTAGCCATTTTAAGCTTAGTATTTAAAATATTATATATTAATTGCAGAAGTTAGTACATTTTACTTTCTATTAGACTGGAAAAGGTGTATAGGCCGTCTTTTGTGACTCTATATCCAATACGCCCGCCAACTGGTATCCCCTACCTCAGAATAATAATAATCTGTATATAATAATTTAATCCATAGTTTATATTTCGTTTTACCATTATTTCTATAAAGGGTATATTAGAGAAAGTGAGGTTGATTATATATCCTGCTTAATGAGTAAGGGTCCCTACCTTGCCAATAAAGTTTATACTAGTATTTTGGGATTAGTCTAAAAGCATAGCATTTTAGAAGACTGAAAGCATCCCCGGCTCGAAAGTATCGTATTTTGCATTAAAATTACTATTAATTAATATATAGGGCTTTAAAGTAATACCTATTATATAAACTATTATCTCCAAAATATTAAACTTACAATAAATATTTATTATATAATAATCATTTATTTTAAACTATATTATATCTTTGTTATATTTGCTTTATTATTATTATACTTATAACATAACCTTTTACCAGATGTATAATATAATTTTTAGCCTTTTAACCTCCCTTTTTAATATCTCCTTTAATTCCTACGAATTATAAGAAATATAGTAATCATATACTGGATAGTTCTATGTTTTAATTTCCAGAAAGCTTTAAGGCTCCTAAATATATACTACATCCATATTGTTTTTATATATAAACTATAGCAATATATTATATACTTTTACATCCTTCTCCATATTCGCCTATATCACTATTATATATAGGATAGGGTTATTCTTACAATCTTCGCCGCTATACCTGTTTATTCTATAATTTATTAAAGAAGAGATTAATAGTTTTAATTAACTATATATTTATTATAATCTCATTATTATTGATGTCCATTATATCCTTTATACAGACTTTGTATACACTATTCTATAATAGAAGTCTAAGATTTATCTAATTTGGAATAGTTTTAGTACATTTTAAAATTTTACCCTATAACATTAATGAATTGGTAATATGCTTTACCTTTTTATTACCTTCCTTTAATATTATTAATATAATAATCTTAATGTAGCCAAACGTTGGGATATAGGTGATACCTATAAGGGCCATGGATACTAATAAGCTTTAAAAGCCCTATAAGCTCTAAATATTTTAGGCTTTTGCTTAGAAAGTATACATTGCTTGTATTATCCCTATGGATATACTAAAAATGTATACCTTTTATATCACCCTATTATTTTTATAGATTACCTTTATTTAACCTTTAGTTAAATTATATTATAACTTTTTTTCAATAATGCTCCAAAATGTTAAAAAATATTCTTTATACTTTACTAAAAAAGAATTATAATATTTATTATATTTTATAAAAGCTGAATAAAATTTATATATTAAATCTTAATATTTAATTTTTATAATATTATAATTATTGTATTATATTAGTTTTATATAATAATAAATATTATAATAAATTTAATAATCTTATTTATAAAGTTTTATTTAATCGTGGGAGGATAGCTAAAATAAAAGCAAAATGATTTCGAATAATTAGAAAGATATAGTTAGGATTATAAAATTAATAACCTATATATTATTCACATCGTTTTTAAAGTTTTTAAAGTATTTAATTAGAATGGTACTAATTTAGATTTAGGTTTTCTTTATGTGGGAAGGGCACAGGATTT
>PDUE01000458.1:0-17034 GCA_002909645.1 Monilinia polystroma | reverse complement strand
TATTTATATTTATAATATTATATATTATAATATATCCTAAAATTATTTAATATTTATTTATTATATTATTTTTATATATTATTATTTTTTTATATTTTTTTTTTATTATATAACAAAAAAATAACTTTTATTTTATTTTATTCCATTTTATATTATTTTATTTTATAAAAGTAAAAAAAAAAAAAAAAAAAAAAAAATATCCAAAAATACTTAAAAAACCCCTAAAAATATATTATACAATAAAAAGCCTAATTAATTATAAAAGGCTCTTTTGTAAAACTAACATCACTTTTTACCTTATTACCCTTAATAATACGAATAATAGTAGTCTTACTATTACCATCGTCGTTTAACAACTCCTAAAAACAATCCTTATCCGCAATCTCTATATTAATATTATTAGGTTGTATAAAGCATTTTTTTTCATAATTACGTTATTTACAGTTTTTATAAGTATCCTCAAAATAACCTATTGTCCAACAATACTCCAAAAATGAAATATATTTATAACGTTGATAAGGTATATAATATTCTAATATAATTATTTTAGTATATTATATAAATAAAGTATTTATATACAATATATAACAAATTAGGATTTAATTAGCAAAAATATAATTAGCAACTGCTATACAATCAACATTGAAAAGGACCAGAATTATACGCTAAACTTTATTATAAATTAAAAAACAAAGGATATTGCTACTAATAAATAGTACAATATAAGAATGATTATTATTCATACACATAAAAACAGCATTCCAAAAAGCTTAAATATATTAATATTAAACTAAACTAAAGATCTTATTGTACAAAAATATATATTAAAAATACAAAGTAGGAATTTGTTTAAGATTGTTCGATTTATATTTTGATTTTTTTATTTTATATAATTACTTTATTTGTTTTTTTAATTATTTTGTATTATTTCTATAATTAATTAAACTCTATATAAAACTAGCATTTTTAATATAAGGAATAACTTATTATTTGTTTAGAAGGAAAAGGTTATAAAGAATAAAAAAGAAAAAAAAGAAAAAAGGATAATCTAAAGGATTATAAAAATGAAAAAAAGCAAAATAATAATTAAGCAATAAAACAATAATAAATATTCACGTTCCTGATATTAGTTTTATTTATACGATATAACTACCCCGTATTATATAATAATTATCATACAAAAAAAAGAAAAAGATCCAATATTGGAATATATGAATAGGATTACAGGAAATAACAATTATATATTAAAAGAGTTTTTACCCCCTTTTCCACTTTAAACAAAGAGGCAGAAAATTGGTTAATGCACAATTTCCCCTATAGTTAAATATACCCTCCCCTTTGTACAAAGGAGAGGAGGGGACAGATAGAATTCAATATAATACTTTTTATATCATACATTTTGTGCTTAAACATAATTATAGGCCTATAGTGTAAATCCAACAGAACCCTAATATTTGTTTTATATAGTAATTATACCATTTCTCCAAAAGTTCTAACTATATAATCCTAATAATCTTATAGATCTTAGGTTTATAAACCTTTTTTATTAGAATATTTCATATTTCTAAGAATTTAGAGTATAGGACCCACCCTATTTTACATTCTACTACTTTTGGAATATCCTCTTCCTTAATCCTAGGGATAGTTTTAATTAGGTTTTCCTGAATTAGGAAAAGGCTATCCCAATAAGAATTTGTAAAGGGTTTATATTTAACAAAAATACATTTATTTATTTTTATTACTTCAATAACGGTTTTTTTTATAGAATCTGCTTTAAAGGCTTTACTATTAAAGATATCCGATACCCCACCAGCTTTAAGGGTTTTTACGATTTTCGCCTATATTATAAATAATAGGATTACTATTACAATCTCTTTTACCTTTAAGGTTTTTAGGTTTTCTTCAGTTATTAATACTATTCCTACTATAAAAGAATCTATAATGTATATCAGAATCGCTTTTTGAATAAAAAGAATAATAAATATTTTCTTTAAGAAAAAGGTTTTAACAATTTCTTCCAAAAAATTTATTAATATATTTGTAAACTTACGGCAGGTTGCTATTTGCTATTTGACTTTTAATAAAAGTCTATTTATTTTCTAAAAAGCTGTAAATTGTTATAGTCCCCCGGGTACGATAGGGGGGAGCGGTGTATTCTTTATACGCTCTCCAGTTTGGGAGCGAAGCGGGGTAGGCGAGACAGGGTCTTGTTGCCGCGTATGGTTGCCGTCAACCTCCCGCAGCCTTCGCGCCGGTGTGATGAGGCCCGGTTCTGCCATGATGGCCGAGGAAGGGCGTGCCGTAGGTGTTTCGTACGTGTGTCTTATGTGTGTGTTTATTACGATGAGTTCAGTATGTTCGCGTAGTATGTTGCTATGTATCCTCGATATTATACTAAGTAACCGAAAGCATTCCTGATTTATAAGTATTGTGCTTTACGTTGAAATCACTGTTGATTAATGTATAAGGCCCTGGAGTGATACTTGTTATATAGGTTATTATTACTATAATATTAGATTTATAATAAATGTTCATCATCTGATAATTATTTATTATAAGTCATATTACATTTCTGTTATATTCCTGTCGGGAAATGAATCATGTGACTTTTGAGTTGCTGTACGAATAATACGATTAACTGTATTAGGCGTACTAGCTTTTCGAGGACGTCTATAAAGTCATCCTCCTTTTCATAAATTATATAAAGAATAACAACGATAATTATTATTAAAGATTTAAATACTTATACTTTAATTAACTAAATTAATATTAATATTAATTAATAATATTACAAATTATAGACCTTGGATTCTATAATTAATATTAGGTATTAAAGAATAGTTTTTAAGATTAATAGAAATTCTGAAGAGATTATTAAATCAGATATAGAATCTATTAAATCGATTTTTATATTGGTTTAGTAGTGTTAAAGAATATACTTCTAGAATATAATTTTATTAAATAGGATTCTCTATGAAAAAAGATATATTTGAAAGATTGATTTTGTTAAATAAAACAAAGTTATATTTGTGTCCATTATGTATCCTTTATACTGTATATTATATGAAGAACCACCTTATTCTTTATTCTACATTCTACATTTTACATTCTATATCCTATATTCTACATTCTATATCCTACATTCTACAACTTCTACACTTACAAAATGTTTACCTTATCCAACACTTAATTTTCGATGGCCACAGTAATATACTCTGAGATAAAGGAAGGGGATCAAATCAATTATTATAATAATTAATATGAGATTATATTAATATATAATAAAACTATTAGAGAAATCAATAAAATGGATTTTCCGAAATATATTAAATATAAGCAAAAAGTATATATGGAGGAAGATATATATAATAATAATCTTACTAAAGTTTTCTATAAGGATTTTAAATTATTTATGATAAATAAATTTGTATTTATTTATTAATTCGATATTTAATAACTTTAAAAAACTCTTTGAATTAAAGGATTCAATATTAGTATAATAGGGGCAAATATATAGATTAAACTATATAAATAAGTACAAAAAACGAATAGTATACTATAAACAAAGGAGTAAATTAATAAACTTATAAAAAATAATAATTTCGATACAATTGAATATTTATTAAAAAAAATCAAGAAAATAATCAAGAACGAACGAAATAACAATGATTCATTTGATAATAATAATGATAATGGCAATCCAAATAATAAAAATAATGGAGATAGGAATGAAAAAGGTTATAACAAGAAAGATTAATAAGAAAGATCAAATAATAAAAAAAATCGAAAAAATTCTCTATATATATTTAATATATTATTAAATTTATAGAAATTCTATTCATTTAATAAAAAATACAAAGAAAATAATAATAATTTCGATTATAAACTTTCGATTTTTTGTGAAATAATTTATTATATAAAACTATCAATTAAACAATTCTATTAAATGTTTTTAATAATATTAAAAGATAATATTTTAAGCTTTTATTATTTTAGCTAAAATAATCTGTTAAACACTTTTAAGAATTTATACAAATATATAAAACAGGAATTTAAAGGAATTTAATATAAAAGAAATATATTTATTTAATAAAATATAATTATTTTTGTTATTATAAAAAGGAATAATAAAAACAAAATTTTTTAACGAATTTTTTAATATTATAATAAAGCAATTATAAAATCTTTAAATATAGTTTTAAAAGAAAATAAAAGATTTAATATATATATATATATAATAAACTTATATTTGTTTATTAAAGAATGCTAGTATACAATTTTGTTTATTTTAATCCTATAAAGGATATACTAGGATTTTTACAATAATTGAAATAAGCTATTATTATATAAAAAAAATTATATAAAGTAGAAGATTTAGCTTTTTTTATAAATCGAAAATTTTAAAGTAATAATAATAATTATATATTACAAAATTCTAATTTATATTTATTAAATAGAAATACCCAATTTTTATAAAATAATTTATTAAATATATATATACTATAAAGCAATAATAACAGATTTACTGAAAAATACTAAATATACAAAAAGGAAGGATATTAATTAATTAAGTATATTTTATAAAAACAAAAAAAGTATAAGTGAAAATAAAGAAATTAATTTAATATTAAAAACAATAATAATTTTAAAAAATATTATAATTAATAGCTAATTAAAATTAAAAAAAATTAAAAATTCAGATTAGAAATAAAAAATAGCTATATTTCTTTTAAAATTAAATCTTCAAAATTAAAAAAAAGATTTATTTTTTATTAATTTTGAATCAATTAATAATAAAAAGATTATTAAAAAGTTAATAATTAATATATTACATTATACTTTTTTTAATAAAAAGATATTAAAAAAGGTATTTTATATATTAAAAAAGTATTCTAATAAAGAATTTTTTGGAATATATATTAATATAAATATGGTTTATAGATTTATTATAGAAAATAGATAATTTAAAGTATAATAAAATGTTTCTAATATTTAAATTAATATAATTAAAGCAGAAACTGTAAATATTAAATTTAGAAAAAAAGAAAAAAAGGTTTTGATTAAATCTATTAATATTTTTTTATTTTTTAAAATAATAGAATTTTATATTTTAAAAATAAATATATTATTCTTATTATCTTTCGCTAATATGTATAAACTTAAAATCGCTCTTAATAATTATATAAATATTCTTCATGTATTAAATAAAGAGTTTTCTATTTATTAATAAAATAATCATCCATTTTTATCATAGAAAATCAATTTTAATAACTTTATTTAAGATTTTATTTAATAAAATAAATATTATTTAATGGATATAAACCTTTATTAACTATATTAACATTTTGGTTACCCTTTAATACACAAATTTTATAAAATTCTGTAACAAACTAAATATAATAAATATTATAAGAATTATTAACTTTACAGAAAATCATTTGATTAATTCAAATTTTTACTTTAGAATGATATAGAGTTTAATTATACTATTTTAATTAATGTAATATATATTACAAATCAATTTATTCTTTATATTATTAATAAAGCTATAAGATACTAAGCAACTAAATAGTTAAATAATATAATAACAAAGTATATATAGGATATATTAAGAAAATGCTAAATTAATATATATATAAAATCACCGGATTACATTGTTTATAATGCGGATAAGAATTTCTTTAATAAAAAGTTTATTTAAAATACTGTATTAATAGTTATTATTATAAAATATATATTAAATAAAGCTTATAATTTAATTAGATTTATAAAATAATATTATAAACTGTTAAAGCAAATATACTACATTATAAATAAGGAAATGGTTGACTTTGAATTAATTAAACAAATAATATTGCAAATAATTATAAAAGTTATAAACAATATAGCTGAATTAGATAATATTGTTTTTACTTTTCTAATATATATAACCTATTTTCGAATAATTATAATTAATATATTAGCTATAACTATTATAAAGTAAGCTAATATAATTAAAAAGGTTCTAACCAAAATTCAACAAATTAATACAAAAAGCTAAATATTTGATATATTTTGTATAAGAAATAAACTATTTACTTTAGCATTTTATAGACTACCATTAAATTTAGAGGTTTTAATATAAAAAGAAGAAAAAGGAATAGGATTAAATAAATGAATTAAACCTTATATTTTATTTAAAATAGAAGAAGAAATTTATACTATTGAATTATTAAACAGATTAACAGATTTTAAATCAATATTAGTAAAACCGTTTTATATGCAATCCGAAAGCGAAAACGAAGAGGATGGTACTATAGACTTAAAAGAAGAAGTTGTATTTTAAAAAATATTGTATTCTTTAACATTATCAGTAAATTAATTTAATCTACAATTACGTTAAAAGTTGAAGAGTAATCTAAAAAATGAGATTAATATTATTAAGGATATATCCCAGATTTCAGTATTTTTCTAGAATTATAAAAAAAATGTTCATTTTAATAAATTCGATAAGATATTCGTTAATAATAGCGATTTTTCTGCAGTATATATTAAATCAAAACGCAAGGAAATTGATGAATTAATAAAGAATAAGGTATTTTAGATTATACTAGAATTGGATGTTCTATTAGGTACTAGAATTTTTATTTTGAAATTTGTTGATAAAATAAAGAATAAAAGTATTAAAAAAGTAATTTCAAAATCTTAATTTATAATTCAAATATATAAAGATAATAATAAAATTAGCGTTTTAATACAATTTTTTATTATTTAATACATTAATTAATGTATTATTATTACATTTATAATTACAATATAAGTTTTATTACTAGGTATTTCAATATACTTAAAAGATATTATTTAAATATATATATAATCTATTATAAATCTTAATAGAATATTTTATGTTTAAATATTTAAAAAACTTAAATTAGCAAAAGGTTTTATTCTTTATATAATAAAACTATTTTATAATATTTTAGAAATAGAAAATTACTAATTTAATATATATTATAATTATTATAAAGGACGATTTGAGATAGAATAGTTTATATACAATCTATACTTTTTATATATTAATAAAAAGGGATTTGATATTATTAATTTACAAATTAATAATACATTTATAATTATAGATAAGGAATTTGTATAATTAAAGCAAAAGTAATTAGAAAAAGTATATTTTATAGCTAAGGATTATAAAAAGCTTTAAAAGAATATATTATTCAAATTCAATAAAGGACTAATTACACTTAAAAACGATTATATTTATCTCAATTAGGAAAAATAATACAATAGAATATATATTATTTAATTAAAATAAATAGATATTTTAAGAATTAAAGGAAAAAAGCAAAAGAATATTATATTAAAGAATTAGTATATTGTTTAAAAAGTTGAAAAAGTATATATTACAATTATATATTAATTAAAAGTTTTATATTATCTTTTTATTATTATTTAAATAATTGATTTAAAAAAAATAATATTAAAAAGCTAAATAAAGTTTTTAAATAGTAAATAAATAATTAATTGAGAGATTTCAATTTTATTTCTTTGAATATTAATTTAATTAAATTAATAGTATTTACAAATATATTATTTATAAACAATTCTGATTTTTTTTCTTAAATAGAATATATTATATACTTTATTAATAAATATAATAATATTAATATTATATATTAAATATTCATTAAATATAAAAGAATTATAAAAAATATATTAGTTTTAGAGTTATATAGATTAATATTCAGCTTTAATATAGAAACTATAATTAAAGGATTTATTAATATTATTATAAAACCCAAAAAGTAGATTCTATTTATTATTTATATTGATTCAAAATTATTATACGAATTATTAATCAAATTAAATATTATAGCTAAAAAAAGATTTATAATTAATATTATATTACTTTATCAATTATATAAGCGTAAGAAGATTATAAAGATTAAATAAATTAATAGAAATTTCAATTTAATGGACATTATAATTAAGAATAGACTTTATTAAGCATTAAAGAATTTAATTAATATTAATAAATTAATAATCAAAAAATTTTAATAAATAAAAAAAAAAGATTAAGGATTAAGTATATAATCTTTCAACTTTTAGATAATTATTAATATCGGAAAATGGATTATATAACTTTTGAGTTACTGTATGAATAATACAATTAACCATATTAGATATATTAGTTTCTTAAGGACGTTTATAAAGTCGTCCTTCTTTCTATAGATTATATAGAGAATAACAACGATAATTATTACTAAAGATTTGAGTACTTACACTTTAACTAACTAAGTTAATACCAATAATTCCCTTTAACATTATTATACTTGTAATATAGCACCTTGCCGGATATATAATATAATCCTTAGTGTCACGGCTTACACGTGATCGCGTACGATCGGGCTAGTGCGGCACTAGACTCGAGCCGATCGCATATATATAGTCCTATAGCATACCTCTCTTAGTTCTGTAGCTTTTAATTCTAAGGTTGATCTCTGAACGATTGTTGGGTTCGTCACATTATTAAAAGCTCTTCCAGATAAGAAATGGAATAACATTCGCACACGCTCATGCATACAGCATATTCCGCTTGCTCCTGTTTAGGCACATCGCTCCTGCTCACTCGCCTGCACATGGATCTTTATATTATTTAAAGGTGTTGTCTCTTTTCTTACCCTTAATTTCTGAGTTATGGATTACGATTCGATAAACCTCGCGATCGCAGAACTTCGCGGCGAAGTGACTCGTCAGCGGGATGAAATCTCGTTTCTACGCTCCCTGATTCTCGAACGCACTCCTGTCGCTTATATTCATACTCCTCCCCGACCGAAACCCTCTCTTCCTGATCCCGAAAAATTCAATGGCAGCTCTCAAAAATTCGATACCTGGTTACCCTCGATTCGAGCAAAACTGCAAGTAGACGGCGCTGCAATCGGCGACTCTACGGCCCAATTCTATTACGTTTATCTCAATCTCGAATCCCACGTACAAGCCATGGTACTGCCTCAGCTTTCTTCAATCGATCAGAACGTTCCTTTAGATCATACCACCATTCTAGATCAACTCATACGCGTATATAATAATCCGAATAAAGTTCAAGAAGCCGAAGATAAGCTTTTCATTTTTAAATAAGGAACCGATTTCTTATATGCTTATATTGCGAAATTCGAAAGGACTCTTTACGAAGCCAAGGGCCAGAACTGGCTTGATTCGAATAAGATCTTAATCTTTCGCAATGGACTTAATACTACACTTAGGAATCGCCTTTCTTAACAGTTTTCTTTACCCCGCTCCTATCCTGAATTCGTTCAGATTATACAACAATTAGCAGCACGCACAGCAAATGGATTCCCTGCGCCCCACTCTAGCGATCCTAGAGCTCCACAAATACTGCAGAATCCATTCCACTTTCGAAATAACAATCCAATGGAAATCGGCAATCTTAATGTCATTGGTTCCCTAAGTGCCTACGAAGCCTCGGCGGATGAGCCTGGTCGGCTTCCGCTCCCTCCCCGTACGCGCGCACCTGAGTTCTCCCCTGCTGAAAGAACCCTGTTACGTAAAGAGAATAAATGCGTACGATGCGGAAGTGCTTTCCATTGGGTACGAGCTTGCCCGCTCGATCCACATCAAGGCGCTCGAGACCGAAAAGAGCCTGTTCCCCCTGCTGAATACGATAGTGAGGATGAAGATCTTGGAGAAATAATCAATGGACGGTATTTTGAAGATCGCTTGGAAGATGCTCACGATTCGGTAGATGATTATCAGTTGGCGTTGATGCGGACGGCGCATCAGGAATTCCTATTAAAAGAAGATTAGTGATCATTTTGTACTTAAATCATTCATTTAAAGCGAGTTCGAGGCGAACTCTACAAAAAGGGGGGGGTAGTGTCACGGCTTACACGTGATCGCGTACGATCGGGCTAGTGCGGCACTAGACTCGAGCCGATCGCATATATATAGTCCTGTAGCATACCTCTCTTAGTTCTGTAGCTTTTAATTCTAAGGTTGATCTCTGAACGATTGTTGGGTTCGTCACACTTAGCCTCTTAGCCTTTCTTTTCTATACCTTTTCTAACTTTTATATATTATATAGGGTATAGTAATCGTATACTAGATGGTTCTGTATACTAATCCCTAAAAAGCTCTAAGGCTCTTAAATGTATACTATATCCACATCGTTTTTATATATAAGCTATAGTAGAATATTATATACCCCTGTACTCTTTTTTATATTCGTTTATACTATTGTAATATATAGGATGGGGCTATCCTCACAGTCTTTGCCGCTATACTTGTTTAATCTGCTATTTATTAAAAAGGGGATTAGTGACTTTAATTAACTGTAAGTTAACTATAGCTTTGTTATTATCAAAATTTATTGCATTCTTTATATAAACTTTATATATATTATTTTGTAATAAAAGTCTAAGGTTTATTTAATTTAAAGCAGCTTTTATATACTTTAACACCCTACTTTGTAATATTAACGAATTAGTAATATACTTTACGCTCTTATTTGTTTCCTTTAGTATTATTAGTACTAGAATTTCCACACGGTTAAACGCTGGAGTCTGAGCTGGGCCAGAGCGGGCTATAGATTTTAGAAAGCTTTAAAAGTCTTGCAAGCTTTAGGGGTTTTGGGTTCCCGCTTAGAAAATATATATTATTTGCATTATCCCTATAATTATATTAGAAATATAAATCTTTTAAATTTTTTAATTATTCCTATAAATCGCTTTTATTTAAACTTTGAATAAATTATATTATAACTTCCCTCCAATAATACTCCAGGGTATTAATAAGCATTCCTTATATCCTGCTAAAAACGGACTATAACATTTATTATATTTCGTAAATACTGGGTAAAATTTATTTATTAGGCTTTAATATTTAGCCTTTATAATATTACAATTGTTGTATTATATTAGTTTTATATAATAATAAATATTATAATAGATTTGATAACCTTATTTATATAACTTTATTTAATTATAGAAAAGTAGATGAAACAATAAAAAAATAGTTCTGAATAATCGGAAAAGGGTAGTTGGGGTAATAAAACTGATATTCCATACGTCCTCTACACCATTTCTAAAGCTTTTTAAGCATTTCACTGGATTGGTACTAGTCTAAATCCAAGCTTCCTTTACTATTATTTCTTTTATAACTTTAATTTACCTGTTAATTACATTAAATAGATTTTTTAGTATTTGTTTTATATAATAATTATATTATATTTAAGGAAATTCTAATTATATAACCTTAATGATCTTGTATATTTTAAGTTTATAGGCCTTCTTTATTAAGGTATTCCATATTTTTAGTAATTTAGGGTGTAAAACCCATTCTGTTTTACATGTCATTACTTCCAGAATATCCCCTTCTTTAATATTAGGAATAACTTTAACCAAGTTCTCCCAGATCAAAAAAGGACTGTTACAGTATGGGTCCGCAAAAGGTCTATATTTTATTAGGATATACTTATCCGTTTTTATCGTTTTAATAATATTTTTCTTTGTAGAATTTGTTTTAAAAACTCCATTATGTAAAGCGGCTAAAGGCCTATCGATTTTAGGGATCTTTACGATTTCTGTCTATATTGTAGGTAATAGGGTTGCTATTATACTTTCTTTTGTCTTTAAGGTTTTTAAAGTTTTCTTAGCCTTTGACGTTGTTCCTGCTGTAAGGGAGTCTATAATGTACATCAAAATCGCTTCCTGGATAGGGAGGATAATAAATATTTTCTTTAAAGTAAAGGTTCTAATAATCCCTTCTAAAAAGTTTATTAGTGTATTTATGAATTTATAGCAGATTGCCGTTTATTGTTTAGTTTTTAATAAAAGCCTATTTACTCTTTTAAGAACCGTTAATCGTTAGAATTCCCCAGGTATAATTGGGGGAATTAATGTATTCTTTGCTCGCATTTTAATCTAGAAGTGGAGGGGGGTAGACAAAATAGGGTTCCGTTATCGCGTATAATCGCTGTCAACCTTCCGCAGTCTTCACGCCGGTGTGGTAAAGCCCGGTTCTGATATGATGGCCGAGGAAGGGTGCGCCGCAAGTGTTTTGTACGTGTGTATTTTATTAGTTGGATATAGTTAATAGATTAATAAAACTATTAAAGAGCATTCTATATAGCAGATTTTACTGATTATAACGTATAATGTCCTTTCCGTCTATAAATTTATTATTAAATAAAGTGATATAATTGCTCCCTAAGATAGGAAAGAAGAATAGAACATTATATTAAAGCTTATTAATTAATTGAAATTGTTAAATGGTATTATTTAGTATTTTAAACAGTATATAATATTATTACAGAAAAGCTTAAAGATATTCCCAGCAATAGTAAAAATTCTTATTTATAGATAATGATAAAAACTATTAATAACTCTGTAGAATCTAATAAACTAATCCCAATATTTGGAATATTTGGAATATACCCAAAAATGTTTAATATTAGTCCATTAAATCCTATAATAATCCAATGTTTTATTATTATTAAAAAGGCTATAAACAAAATATATAAGATGTATATTAAAAAATAAATTAATAATACTTTTAATATATAAAATCGTTTTTTTTATTATATATATTTATAATTTATTATTAAATTTGAAAATACTTATATAACAAAAAAGTATTACTATTAAAAAAGGTAAATAAAAAAGCTTTTATTTTTTTATTAATATTAAAAGTAAAATATACAAAATATTGCTTTTTAATAGTATAATTGATTTTCGATGTATAAATATTAAATTATACTTTAGGGATTGAGAAACGTTAGATAATGAAGTAGAAGTGCTAGACAATGAAGTAGAAGACCCAAAATTTGCTCTATATAACCCTAAACTATTTCTACTTTTAGAAATATAATCAAAAGTATAATTACGATTTTTTATATAAATAGAAATACCTATAAGATCTGCTTAATTTCTTTATACATCATTTTCATTATTTTCTGATATTATTGTTTATCTAAATCATTAATATCTCAAAAGCTTTTTATTACTTTTTAACTTTAAGGATTTCTATTAAAAGAAAATCACTGAACTTTAAGAAAAAGGAACTTTTTAAAAAGTTAATTTTTTTAATTTATTATTTAATATTAAAATATTTAAAAATAGATTTATTAATAAAATTAAATATATAAGAATTAATAAAATATACAAGAAATCTTAATTAATTATTTAAGCTTTTAATAATAATAAAAAAGAATCAGTTTTAATTTGAAACCCCAATTTTTTAGAAAGTTAATTAAAAATGTATTTTAAAGTTTGAAATAATAATGTTAAAATATAGAGTTAATATATATTTGTAAAATATAATATAAATATATAGTAGCTTAATTAACCATTTAAATTGCTCTTTTTATATCAAACTATTATAGAAAATAGAACTTTCTTTTAATACAGTTCTAAAAATTATTTTTTTATTATACAATATTATACAATTAAAGAATCATTGGTTTCAAATATATTATAAATATTACTTTGCCAAATTGAGTTTAGCTATTTTAATATTTGATTATTGCTTTTTATACTATAACAATAAAATATTTGGATACATTGGAATACAAACGGATAATACTTTAATTCTTATAAATAATATATTTGCTAATTTAGAGAAAGAAGAATTTATTAAAACAAAATTTTTATTAAAAAAACGAGAGAAACTAATTAAAATAATTTTGATTAAATTTAATAGAATTGTTATTCAAATTTCAGAAAATAAAGTTTTTCTTTTTTAAAAAAACTATTATAAGAATTTTTGTATTATTAAAAACGAATATATTGATCTTTATGGTTTAAAAGGAAGATTCAAGAAAAACGCTTTTTCCAAAAAATAGTATATTATTTAATAAACCCGAAATGCTTATATTGCTAATTTATCCCAGCCTAAAGTAGTATATAATCTCTTATAAACTGTTTAAATTATATTATTTTTATTTAATAATATAATTATATTAAACAAACGTTTTGTATAATAATTATTTAATTTAAAAAGAGGATTTATATTTATTTTATTCAATTGAAATTCCCTTTCTCTTATAGTCTATATAAATGTAAACTTTATTAACAACCCTAATCTTTTATCCTAAATTGGATACATTATTATATTAGCTGATAAGAACAAAAGAGCGAATATTATTTATTGGATTTTTATAAAATGTAAAAAAGTAATTAAAAGCATTTTAGCTTCTGAATTTTATATAATAATCTATAGCTTCGATATTGCTATTATATTAAAATCCATTTTAGATCAAATAAAATTCTTTATTAAGCCTATTCCCCTTATTGTATATACTGATTTAAAATCCTTTTACAAATATTTAATTAAATTAGATATAATATAAGAAAAACGCTTAATGATCGATTTTATATATATTTGCTAATTCTATAAATAATGTGAGATTTACAAAATTTGCTGGATTAATAAAGATTTAAATCTTGCTGATACAATAATTAAATTAAAGTTATGTTTAGCATTTAAGGATTTTATTAATATTAATATAATAAAGCTTAATATAGAAGCATAGGTGAAAAAAGCGGAAAATAAGGAAGAGGAGGTGAAGAAACAGAAATCTTAAATTAAAGAATTATATATAATTAAAAAGGATTCTTTCATTAAACAAGATAGATTATTTTCTTTTTATTTATTTTATTTTAAAATAATTATTATATATTTATTAGCGTTATATATATAGATATTGTGACGCTTGTGCCGTATAAGAGCTGAATAAACAGGGTCAAAAGTATCCTTAGAATCTACAACTAAAGGACCAGAGAAATGGCCGACTATCTACTTATATATATAACTACATATATATAACCTATCATATGCGGATGTTGCATATAACTAAACCATTCCTATTAAGGCATATGCGGGTACTGTATGTGTTTACATCTTTGTTAGCTGGGCATATACAAAGACTACATGTATCCATTCCATTAGCAATAACATCCGTTTATAATCTAATTGTAATACTATTTCCCCGTTTGTTTAAAGCTTGCCCCAAGCGTTTAAATCATATTTTTCTCCTTTAAATGATTATACTAATCCTTAATCGATCAAAATCCGTTTACATTTCAGGCAATAGTGTAATACAAAAAAAGATACGTAAAAGAATTTTGCTTTTTTATATAACGAAATGTATAATAACCAGGCAAAAAGGTTCTATTTAAAGACTAGGCTTAGGCTTATATTCTCACATTTTCTCTTTCATTTCGGCTTTCGATTCTTCAATTAATCATAAAAATTTTTTAATCGAAATAGTTATTACGTACATTGATTTAAACACTAATTTGATTTCTAACAAAGCCCAGAAGGCTGTACTAAATACTTCGTTAAATATAAAAAGCAAGATTATCGTATTTCTAAAGAATAATAACGAAAAGGAGGAGGAGGAGGAGGTTAAAGAAGTTGCTCTCTACGTTATATTACACAATTTCGAAAATAGGGTTCTGTTATATATTATTAAATACTTATTAATTTTCTATAGGTATAAAATGTCTTCACTTTTTTGAAAAGAAATTCTATTTAATATCACAATCTGATTTTCGCTTTCTTCAATTTTTGTATTTTATACATACTGCTGTTCGATGTGCATTAAATATCTTCAAATTTCCACCACGGAGATATATTCATATAGAATTGAAATACTCATTGGTTTTATGGGTCTGTATAAATTGCGTTTGTTTATACTTAACCAGCAATAGTAATAGTTATTATCTTCAAATTCTGGACCAACAGAACAATTACTGTATATTGTATTTTAATAACAAACGAAAATGTAAAAAACTTTTAAAAAATGAAATTTTTCGTTTGTTCGTGCAATATCGAAATACAATAACAACATACAACAATCAAGTAAAAATATTTTATTAACTTTTTTTTACTAAATACTTATTAACTTTTTCATTTTTTAATTAAAATTGAAAGCTAAATTGAAATATTAACTTTCAAAAAAAAAGTTTGTAAAGATACAAAAAAAGAAAAAGTTGATTTAAATATATATAGATTATATAAAAAAGTTGGAAATTTTGGTTATTTAAAAGCGATTAAAGCAAAAAAAACAATATTAATATAAAAGATTAATAGCAGAATTATAGAAAAAAGTTCGTTTAAAGATTCTGCAAAGGAAAAAGCTAATAAAGCAAATAAATACATATACAAATTTTTAATAATTTATTTAAATGCTTATACTTATACTAAATATACTTACCATCTAATCGAATCCTTCTTTAAACAATGTTTTTCGGAATTATATTGTTTCTTTACTTTGGAATAAGAAATAATTCTCTATACATAAATATATAATTCTTTTTTTCTTTTTTCTTTCCATAATATTAATATAATTAATTGAATATAACATTATTAATTTTAAAAAAAGAAATATAAATAATCTTAAGTGAATATAAACGTATCATAATCGGTGTAATCGTAGTTATTTTAACTATTCTTATATAAACGAATTCACTCCGGTAGTATAGCAGGCGAACTAGGCTAAATTGGATTAGTAAGGTAAAAATCGCGGAATTAATAAAAAGCAGTCTTCAAATCGGAGACAGAATATCAAAAAAGGTCCGAATTGCTATTTAGCTATAAAACTCTATATTGTAGATTTTTCTATATTTTTTATATAACTAAAATCTTTTTCACTTCCTACTCGAAATCATTAATAATATTAATTAATAATAACAATTCAAGGGTTTAACCTAAAAATGGATTATTATAAGCTTTGCAGAGCTTATCTAGTAGAAAAACAGAATAAATTCTTATAATGCTTAGAAACTTTAATCTTGTTGAATTGTAATGGATATACTAATCCATGTAACGATAAACGTTATGCGGAGTGGATGTGGAACTGTATGCGGGGTATACGATGTGGAACGTGCGTGACGGATAACATAATCTAACACAATGTGGGAATATCTAAGGCATTATTTCGGTTGTATCTAATTAGGTTTCTTTAGTATTTATTATAGTTTCGGTAAGATTCGGTTTAAACTGATCTTACAAGCGGTCAGAATGTTT
>PDUE01000453.1:0-10275 GCA_002909645.1 Monilinia polystroma | reverse complement strand
TTAATAAATTCAATTAATTTTATAAATTAAGAATTTTGATAAATAACGGATATTTAATTTTAATAAAAGCGTTTTTTATAGAATATATAATTATTTTAAAACGGTATATTTAAACGTAATATTAAAAAATATTTTATATATAAATAAAAAAAATATTAATTGAATAAGTATAATATATAAGGATAAGAAATATTAAAATAGAAATATAAAGATAATATAAACATGGATAATAATTAATTCAAAAAGAAATTTATATAATATTTAATTGAATATAAAGAAGATTATAATAATAATACTAGTATAGATATAGATATAAACGAAGAAATGAAGATATACTTTAAGTATAATATTTTATTCAATAATGGATTTATAGATGGAAAGGAAGTTATAATAAATCTGTTTAATAGATTATATATATATACTATTTTAGGACTGAAAGTTGATTATAAGAAGATGGCGTTTTTTACAATATATACGGATTTATTTTATAGTAAATATAATAAAAAGGAATTTCAGGGCATTATTATTAATATAGGAACATTTAAATGATTTATAGTAGAGTATAAACAGTATTAAGTATATAAAAAGAATATTAATAATATTAAAATAAATATAATTAGAGCAAAGATTGCTAAAGTTATATTCGGAATAAGCAAAACAGAATTTATTAGATTTATATAAATCATTTTATTACTAAAAAACGTAGAATTCTATATTATAACGGCCGAAACACCTTTTTTGCTGTTATTTTAGAATATAAACTGTTTTGGAGTATATTATAATAATATTAAGAATTCATTAATTTTATATACAAAAAAGTATTCTATTATTCAAAAATTTAAGTATTTAATTTTAATATGGAATCTAAACATAAAATAATTCTTATAGAACTTTATTCAAAATAGTAAATATTATTTTATTAGTAACAAAATTCGACGTTTATACTAAAGATTTGAATATTTGTTAGTATATAAGTTTCATTAAGTATTTTAACGTGTAGAATATAATAATATTAATAAAAAGGATTTAAATAATTTTACAAAGTTTTACAAATATTACCAAAAGTATAGAAAATTATCTAAAAGATTCAAATTCAATCTTTAAGAAAATGCTGAATTTAATTATTTTATTATTATTAATATAATATATATTAAGTATATTAATTTTTTTTTAATAAAATCTTTGTTTTAATTGTTATTATAATAGTTATTGCCCTTTGTACCTTCTTTTGATTAGATATTCGAAATGTATATATATATATCTATTTCTTTAATTTATTCTTTATCTTTTATTCTTTATTTTTTACTATTAATACTGATTAATTTTAATTATACTAATATTATACATCTAAATTTTTATAAATATATTCTTATTTATATATAATTGTATATAATATATTTCGATATAAAACTATTAATTGTTTATTTGTTTGGTAATCGCAAATATCCATCATTTATTCCAATATTATTCATTTATCAATTTTATATTCTTCATTTTTATATTTGTCTTCTATTTCTGTATTAAATATATTATTAATTATATATTGCAATTCTTCTTTAAATGTTAATTATATTAATTATAATAATAATATTATTATATATTTAGAAAATAAATCAGATTTATTTAATTTTAATATATTAAATAATAAAGAAATATATAAAAAAGTATATAAAAAAGTAAATATTGAAATAAATACTGAAATAGATATTGAAATAGATATTAATTTAGATATTAAAGCAAACAAGTTTTTAAAATTGTATAATAAAGTAAAAGAATATAAATATTAAAAAAAGTTAGAATATATAATATCAATATAAAATAGAAATATATAAAATATTATAAATATATTAAACAAAATAATAATAATATTTAATAAAATTTATAGCTTTAATTTAATATAGAATAACAATTAGAAAAGCAAATCCGAAAAGGTATTAGAAAATGGGGTTAATAATGCTTAAACAATAATTAATTTATTAATAAGAGAAACACGTATATCATCCTCAAATCTTGTATTATTGGTCGAAATAGATACCGAATCTATGTATAATTCCTATAATAATGAAAAGTTGTCCCTATTTCATTTAGCCTTTAGTTTATAATATAAATAGGCTATAGTATTCAGAAAGAATTATAAATAGTTGCGAAAAGTCTGGATTTTAAATAAAATATTAAATCAATAAAATAATAATATTAATGAATATAAAAATGCTAAGTTTATATTATTATTATAATTAGATATGCTTAAACGAATTATATATAAAAAGCTTTTAATATTGTAATTATTAAGAAAGCCTATAATGGTAACATTTGAAAAACAGGCAAATTTATTTTACAAAAAAAAAGCTGATAGAAAAATAACTGATTGTTAATATATAATATATAAAACTTAGCATTATTAGTATAATCCAATAGATTTTATAAACAAAATATTAAATGTTTTAGAATTAAAAGATAAAATATATTTTAAATTAGCGTATTATATTAATAAACCTGAAAAGTTCTGGGAGTTTAAATTTTAGGGATTATTTATTATATTTATTTCTAAGAATTTTGTATATAATATTAATGGTAATATTATTCTTTTAAATAATATTATTAGATTTATTAAATTATTATTAAATTAAATTAAAAATTAAATTGTTTTTATTAGTCAAAAATATAGGAATTCATTTTTATAGAAATAAGCTTAAGGTAATATTATAATAATAATACAGCCAATTATAGTAGAAAAGGATTTAAAAATGGATATTAAAAATTTGCGAATAACAAAAGGAAAATTTGTGCTAATAAATAAAACATTCAAAATAAGTTCAGATTTAATCCGGTATTGATTAAATATTAATATATAATAGGATTATAAATTATAATTAAGAAAAAAAGAAGATTTTGAATATTTAAACAAATTATATTCTATAAAACAAATAATTAATAAATAAATAAGAATAATAAGATTATTGTAATCAATATCTTTTATATAAAGAAATATTAAAATAAAGTATTATAATAAAGAAAATATTAAGTAAATTGTAAGTATAAAAGAATAAAGAATATTAATATTTTTTTTTATATTATTTATAAACAATTTTGATATATATAGGAATATATATTACGTTTTGAAAGCTTTTTATATTATATTAATATACTTCGATTATAAGAATAAATAAATATTTGGCAATCTTTTCATATTAATATTAGGGCTTTATAATATTAATATAAAGGATATTATTAATAATCTAAAGCTAAATATAAAGGTTTTGGGGGAAGGTATAATAATAAATATTAATAGAAGGGATATATTTATTAAAGTATATCCTTTAATATTAATAGCTAATATATTATAAATAGCCAATAATTCTGGTTTTATGTAATATAATACAAATTAAGGTTATTAAACCTATTTTATTATAAAGGATAAGTGTATTAATTTAGATTATAATATTATTAAAAATAACTGATATTATTATAATATTAAATATATTTGTAGAATAAAACAGAATATTTAAATATATAATAATTATAAGAAATACTTTTAGGAATTTGGTATACATAAAGAATTATTTATAATAGCAAAACTTGCTCTATATTTAGATTTGATATTGGGATAAGGGTATAATACTAGTAATACTTTATATTTTATAATTAAAAATTTAATAATATTTTAAATAATATTATATTAAATATTATATTCAACATTTATACCCTTTTTAATCCCCTTTTTTCTTTTAATCCCCCCCTTTTACCTTTTATTACATTTCGGAATTTAATTTGAAATATAATCTATAAAACATAATAAAAAGTTTTTTATAAAATAATATAAAGATTATAATTTAATATAATAATTATTTATTTAATATTTTTTATTAATTCAATTATTATACAGTTTAATATATTATCCCTAAAAATATAATAAATAAAGGCTAACCCCCTTTAATGTAGAATATTCCCTTAAATAGTAAAAAAAGGCTGCCTAATAAAGTTAGAATTGTAAAAAGCTACTAAAAGAAGATGGCTTTAATATTTTAATCTAGCGACGTTGTATAATATATACCTAAATAGCAAGCTTTTGAGTCTATAACCCACTAATGTATCACCTGTCTCCAGTACCCCTTGGGAGGTTAAGGGCCTAGTAGTAGTAGTAGTAGTATTTATTTTCATCCAGCGGAGGAGGGCTGTAGGCCTAGGGCTGCAGGCCCAGCTCCTGATCTCCCTAAGGATATAAGGATGTGCTAAGCTAAGGAGTTATATTAAAAATGGCCTAAAAAAGCATTTCTAATTTACAAAAAACTTTTTAAAAAGCTTATTTTATTATATCCCTTTTATTTCGTTTAGAATAGAAATAATTAAATTTATAGCTTTAAAATAAACAAATCCTAAATATATAATTTAAATATATTTAATAGATTTTTAATATATTTAGATTATTAGGGCATTTTATTAATTATAAATTAACAAAATTCACCAAAAGCAGATTTAATTATGGTTTATATTATTAATATTATATAAGCAAAAACGTATAAAAAGGGAAAAGGGGGAAAAAAAAAAAGATTATAATTTCTATATTTATTATTAAAGTTTATTAAAAATTAAATATAATAGTTAATAATATCCAGGAATTTAACAAAGTTTATAAGATTAAATAAAAAATAGATTAAATAATATAATTCTTCTAAATTTAATATTAAAGAAATTAATAAACGCAAAAACTAATCCTTAAAATAATAATGCAATTTAAAATAATATATTAAATATATAAAAGCTTTAATAGTTTTATAAAAGCAGTTTGTATAGATATTCATATGCTTGAACTTATTGTGATACTAGATAAAGTCTTTATAAACAAAGCAAATTACAAAAAGCCTATATAGTTGGTTTTTAGGGAAATCTAGTTTTAGGGGGAACCTAATTTAGTAAATTAGATCCTATCTCAAATAATATATAGATAGTTTTATTTTTTATTTATACTATCAGAATTGTTGGATTTTAATATATATATCCTAAAAGATAAAGCTAATTTTACTAATAATAAAAAGGGATACAGAATTAGGATCATAAACTAGTGTATAAGCACCAGTATCTGTAAGTCTATTAACCGTTTTGTTATCTTTAATACTTATATATCCCAATAATTATTTAATATGGATATTATATATTTATATTATATTCTAATATATAATAAATGTTTATTACAAAAATGCCAAAACATTTTCTTTAAGATATTATATTACTAAAATATTATTTATATATATTTAGAAATGTTATAATTAGATTTTATATAATATCCTAAAAATATACTAAAAGTTTTTTTAAATATTTATTATTTTTATATTAAAAATATACAATATAAAATTAATTAAGTTTAAGTTTAATCTGATTTGCTTTTTATTTTAATAAATAATATATTTATAATTAATATATTTCTTTTTTTTATAATATTATTTAAAACTATTTGAAAAGATAATAATATTATTAGGGAAAAGGTTATTCTATTATATTTTAAAAGTAACTATAACTATTTTCTTGTTTATTCCGTTTATAAAATCTATATAATAATTATATATATAATGCAAAAGCCAAAATATAAGCCAAAAAACCTATAGAAACAAGCCCTTCAATCTCTGAATTTTGGTCTTAATTATCTGCCCTAAACCTGCATCTCAGCTGTGGATAATAATAAATAAAATAATTCTATATATTAAGAAATAGATTTTATTAATAATCTAAATATAGAATATAAAGCGAAATCTAGCTTTTTTTAATATCATTTCTATTAATAAAATGCTGGTATTTTTATATAATATAATTATAAAAATAATCTTTTATATTAGAAAAATACTTTTAATAACAAAAAAAAGAATTTTATTAAATATATTAATATATTATTCTATTCTAGTATTAATTATAATATTGTAGTTAAAGCGAAAAAGCTTAAAGGGTTTTATATGATTTATATATTATACTTTTGTTCTATATATTAATAAAAAAATAATATAAATAATTATAGTCTTTTTTAAAATAAATATTAAAAAATTATTTATTATTTTAATCAAACCTTTAATATATTATATTATTTATCAAATAATTCTGGTTTTTTTTATAATATACTTTTTAAAGGTAAATTATTAATTAAATTATACTTTAAATTATTTAAGAGTTAATTAATCCCCCTTTTTAGATACAGTAATGATTGGTAGGATAATGAAATCTGGGGAGACTTTACAATTCAGAGTATACAAGCCATTTTTTCTAATTAAATGAATTAATTCCAATTTCTTTAAAATAAAGGTAATCTTATTCTAAATATTCTATTATATAATACTCCTGATTTTAATAATCAGAAATGTGACATTAATATTTAACAATATTGAAATTTTATATAAATATATATTATTAATATATCCAAATTTTAGATTAGAATTCTATAATAAAAGCTTTACTAGGTATAATATATAGAAAATAAACAAAAAAAGGAATTTTTATAATATATTATAAATTATATTATAATTTAATATAATAAAATCCTTAAGGTAGATTCTAATTCATTTATTAATAAAAAAATAATTTATAAGTTTAAGGAAGATTAATAATTATTCTTAAATTTTTATTCAATTTAGCAATTAATGTTTTAATAATGTATTAAACATTCTTTGGACATCCATTATAATTATAATAATTTTAAATCCTTTTAAAAAAGTAAGTTTAATATTATATATAAAGCAGGTTATTAAATTTATAGTGGAATATTTAAAAAAAGCTTTTTTATATTAAAAACTTAAAATATTATATATTAGGGTAGTTTAAGCGATTTAATAAATAATAATTCTTTTAAGACCCTTAAAGATGTATAAGATAAGTGTAATAGATTTCCATAAACAAACTGATATCCTATTCTTCTTTTCTACTTTAGATAATATAACTACTTTCATCAGTTTTTAAGTATAGGGGAAAAAGTTAAAGCTTAGATACTTACTATATAACCCTTATAGAATATATTTGATCAAACTCTAACTTGTTTTGAGTAGTTTGATTATAATGCAATCCATCCCTAATAAAATATTAGAAATATTTATAATATTCCTTTCTATTTTTTTTATCAATATAGTATTTAATTAGGATAATATATTGGCATTATTTCAAAGCTTAAGGAAATCCTACGCCAAATTATTATTAGCATTAAATCTATTCAGAATCTTTGATTATAAAATTTCAGCTTTTTTTATAGTATTTTCAATTATATTCTCATTAATTATTAGAGAAAGGACTTTAAAATTGAATTCAAATTTATATTAATTAATAATTTTATAAAAATCTTTATTATTTTTTATTCTATTTATGATACTTTTTTAATATATCTTTTTGGCTTTTTATATTATATTATAGAATTTCTTGATTTTAGGAGGTATTATTACTATATATAACTTTTAAATTATTATATATTTGCGATATATATTTTAGTATTTTTAAATCTATTAGGGTATAGTTCAATTGTCTCTCTTATTTAACTTGCCTGTTATATATATAGCAGAATTTAGTATTAATATGAATAGCTGGATAAAATACTTAATGTCCTCAGTGTCATTTAGATATTTAGTGTTTAGGAGGTCTGCAACCCCCAGATATATTAGGTCTGCAAATCTTCTGAGCTATAATTCTAAAATTTTATAATAATATTGCTTTAAAACCTGAATCCCTTTGTTAGGGAGGGATGTAACAAAAGTTTTATAATTAAAACTGATATGTATATCCTTACAGATAATTATATTGATAAAAGAGATATTTGAAAAAATAAGATTCAAAATATGTTCTATATTATAAATAAACTTATTAGGGGTTTTAATAAAATCCATATTATTTTTCAATAATTATTTGGCTAGATTAGCTCTTTTATAAATAAATTGAATACTTGATTTAAATATATTATACCAAATATTAAAGTCCCCTTTAATAAAATAATTGGAGGGTAATATAAAATAAATAATATAATCCAATATTTTAGAAATAATGGGCTATTTATATATATTCAAAATAATTATATTATTTATATTAATTCAGAGTAGATCTTTATTGTGTATAAGATATTTTTATTATATTTAAAGATCTATTTCTTTATATATATATATTATTATTTGGGGGCGGGCAGTTTCCCTGTTCTTTAGTATATTAAAGATTCAAGAGTCCATCAATATATAATAATTATATTCCGGATAATTCTATATTTATAAATTAATATTTATCCAAAATTCTTAAATATAGATAATATCTAATTTTTGTATATATAATATTATAAAAAATATAATATATATAAAAATACTTTTATTTATATTAATTTAATTAATTTATATTTTTTATGGTTAAATTTTATTATTATAATTATCATTGCAATATTAATTATAATATTCTAATATACTAAGAATACTAGGATGGCGAGTTTATTATTATTTTTTATTATAAATTCATTTAAATTGCTGATGAGATTGGAGTTAAATATTGGGAAACTTAGTATTTAATTTTCATTTTTAGAATTAAAAATGTGGGAAGGGAGAATAATGGCGTTTTTAATATAAAAAACATATTCAGGTTTTATCATCTATTTCCCTACATTTTTATATACTGTTATAACAACTTTGTACTTATATTTAAACAATGTAATAATAAATGCTTTTATATTAATAATTGGAATTAGAATAATGAATAAAAGTATATTAATTATCTTGAAAGCTAATTTACTATATTTTTGAACAATATTTAGCTTTTTATAAATAAATTTGATATATTTACCATTAATACATTTAAATATAATAAAACAACAAATATAATTTATATTAAATAGTTTATAATAATTTGTATATTATAAAGAATTTGTATAATTGAATTTAAAGAGGCTAAAGTATTAATTCAGTTGGGTATTACAGTGAATATAACATATATAATGGGTATATTATACCGGATTGCAAAAGCCCTGGCATCCTGAATTGTATCAAGTAATAATAGTTTTTTTCTTAATAATTTTAGCTATATTATTATTATTAAAGAATTTGAAAAATTTAATTAATTTTAAGAATAAGATAATCTAGATGATTTTGCTAGTATTAGGGTTGACTTTATACCTAAATAGTTAATAATTTACTAAATATTGGTGTATTTGAATTAATGTCTTTTTAAAAATTAGATTAACATTAATAAATATTATACCTTTAATAAAATTATAAAAATTTATAGGTATATTTGTAATTGTATAATTAAACTAAATTATTAATATTTTTAAGAAATAAATATTAAAAGTGCGTTTTGTAATCTTTATATTCTTTTGGGTGAAAAGAATGTTATAAATAATAATATTAGTAAAATTAATTGTTTATTCTGTAGTTATTATAATAATGAATAGGATTAATATTAGGGTAAAGCTATTAATTTATTTAATCAAGCTTTGATGTAGAATAAAAAGTTTAAGATGGTTAAAGAGTATTTAAGGGTTATATTTGATCAAAATTCTCCTATCCACATTAATGTTAAAGGCGATTTTAGCAGATTTTAAGAATTTTGTAGTAAGTATATATATACTTAAATTAAGCGTTTAATTAATAGCGTTTAACTTATTCGCCATTATATTCCAAATTTTCTTAAGATTTAAAAAGCTACTAAGGCCAATATTGGATTTTATAATATTTACAAAAATTGCAGTTTTCAAATTTGAAATTATAAAAGCAGTAATAAGGTTATTATATAAACTAATTAATATATAGACTATTAAATCGATTTTTACACAAATTATAATAGAAATATAGATAACCATTTCCTGGAATATTTCTAAGGTAAATTTATGGTCTTTAATAATAATATATAAAATTATAAATATATTAATATTATATACAAAAATTAATATTATATTACATTTTTATTTAGTTTTGTATTTAATTATAATAATATAATTATTTATAGTATTTGCTATAAAATTAATATTAAGCTAATTAGAATCTAAATTAAAATAAAGAGGTAATTAAATGTTTATTTTAATACTTCAAAGTTTTTTTATAGTAAATAAATAGAGATTCTATAGCAATTCTGGCTTTTATAAGCTTGTAAAAGTAATATTAAAGGTAAAGAGAGGGTGTAAAGGAGTAGTGGATTTGGTATACAAAGCTATTATCCTAAGAATAATGGATTATTATATTAGAGTCAGGATATGCTTAAAAAGTATGGTTATTAGGGCAAAAATAAAAAGATATCGTTGTTATGAAATTTTGTGTAGGTCTGAGGTTAAGGGCCTAGCTAGCT
>PDUE01000450.1:0-21085 GCA_002909645.1 Monilinia polystroma | reverse complement strand
GGGAAATTGTGTATTAACCAATTTTCTGCCTTTTTGCCTAAAATGGAAAAGGGGGTGAAAACTCTTTTAATATATAATTATTATTTCCCGTAATTTTATTCATATGTTCCAATACTGGATCTTCTTTTTTTCTTTGTACAACAATTATTATATAATACAAAATAGTTATATTGTACGAATAAAACTGATATCGGGAATGTAAATATTTATTGTTGTCCTATTACCTAATTATTACTTTGCTTCTTTTTACTTTTTTAATCCCTTAAATTATTCCTTTTCCTCTTTTTTTTTTTTTATTCTTTACAACCTTTTTCTTTCAAACGAATAGTAAATTATTCTTTATACTAAAGATGCTAATTTTATATAAAATTCAACTAATTATAGGAATAATATAAAATAATCAAAGAAACAAATAAAACAATTGTACAAAATAAAAAAATCAAAATGTAAGTTGGACAATCTTAAGCAAATTCCTATTTCATATTTCTAATATATGTTTTTGTATAATAGGGCTTTTAGCTTAGTTTAATACTAATATGTTTAAGTTTTTTGGAATGTTGCTTTTACATGTATAAATAATAATTATTCTTATATTATACTACCCATTGGTGGCGATATCCTCTATTTTCTAATTTATAACGAAGCTTAGCGTACAATCCTAGCCCTTTCCAGTGTTGATTGTATAACAGTCGCTAATTATATTTTTGCTGATTAAGTTTTAACCTATCACATATTGTATATAAATGCTTTATTTATATAATATATTAAAATAGTTGTACTAGAATATTGTATGCTTTATCAATATTGTAGGTACACTTTATTTCTAAAGTATCGTTGAATAATAGATCATTTTGAGAATATTTATGGAAACTGCAAATGGCATAATTATAGAAAAAGATGCTTTGTATGATTTAATAATACTGATATAAAGATTGCGGACGAGAATCGTTTTTAGAAATTGTTGAACAATAATGGTAATAGTAAGGCTACTGTTGCTTACATTATTAAGAATAGCGAGGTGAAAGATGGTATTAGTTTTGCAAAAGAGTTTTTTGTAATTAATTAGGCTTTTTATTATATAATATATTTTCAGAGGTTTTTTAAATATTTTTGGATATTTTTGTTCTTACTTTTATAAAATAAAATAATATAAAATGGAATAAAATAAAATAAAAGTTATCTTTTCATTGTATAATATAAGAAAAGTGTAAATAAATGATAATGTATAAAAATAATATAATAAGTAAATATTGAATAATCTTGGGATATATTGTAATATATAATATTATAAATATAAATAGAATAGGGGTAAAAATAAATAATGTTAATATAATATTGAGATCGTTTAATTTATTAGGGATTATATAAAAGTAATATAAAATAAAATAGAAAAAATTCTGGGAAAACTTAAAAAAAAGAAAAAAAACAATTTGTATAAAGGTATATAACCTTTATTTATCAATTTTTACAATCAATCCATTCTTTAATTTATATATTCAATTCATTAATATTTACAAGCTTCTCCAAAGATTTGTTAAAATTCGCTTTTATTATTGTATTAACTGAATTGTTGTTTTTATTTATCTTTTTTTCTTTAAATTTAATTTTTTGGATTTGATTTGAAAATAATTAAATTGTTTTTGAATTATTTTGTATTCCAAAATATATTAATTATATAACTTCTTTTGTTTATGCAATGGATAATTTTAAACCTAATAACCATTTTTACTATAAATAAAATATACTCCTATTTATTCAGAATTTTTGTTATTATTATCGCTTTATCCTTTTCTGTATGATTTGTTTCGAAAAGAATTTATAGATGGTTGTCTTGGTTGATTAGAAAAATCTTTTTGTCCGAAGGATGGTCGTTTGACAAATACTTGTTCACGGTTGTTGTGGTAGTTTTCTTTTTTTTGGTTTACTTTATTATACATACAATCTATCCAAAATTGTTAATATTCCGATTTTTCTTCATATTATTCATCTTCTTGTAAATATATCAATAATATTAGATTACATGCTTATATAGCAAATGCTATAATGTTTTTTAACTTTGTATAGAGATTTTTGTACAAAGTGGCAGATTACAATAATGTAGTAGAGCATTTTTATATATTTTGATAAGTATTGAGGATTTGATTTTGCAGATTTATCTTTGTTTAATAGTTATCAACAAAACCATATTGTAACATACATAAATTAATAAAAAGTTGTTTTAAATTTTTCAATAAAGATTTTTTTGGATGCTTTTATATAATATTTACTAAAATAATTAATTGCTATTTAATTAAATATTTTTAATAGCGTTCTTTTATTTCAAAGTATGTTTGTACGAGTGTAATTATATTGTCAAATTCAAGATTTTGTTCTAATATTTTATCGAAATAGAAACTTAATGTTTAATTTTGTAATATAGTAAAAAATACTAAATGGTATTCTTTTTGTATGAGATTAACCTTTATATAATAATCAAAAAAGATTTGCAATTTTATATTTAAAAAATTATATTCTTTTTCTTTATATTTCTATTTATTGTTTTTATATATTTTTATTATATCGGATAAAACCTTAATGCTTATGATGGTATTATACGGTGTTCTTTTTCGTATAACATAATTTTAATTATTATATAATTTAATTGTTGAAGGTATCGTACTAGAATCTGTATTGAAATATGGGGATAATCGCTTTTTGTCCAATATATATAATATAGATTGTATAAAAAAATATTGATAATTTTCAAATGTTGTATGTTTATTATCCATTATTTATTGTATAGGGTGTTCAATTATAGGTTCAACTCATCCAAATTGGAGATTTAATGTATTTTGGTCTAAGTTTTGTTGATTAGATAATTTTGATTTAAATTGTATTAAAGGTTTATTGTACAATTAATCTATTGCTTTATTTAATATAGAAAAATCTTAAGGATTGGTCTGCTAATATTCGCTTTTTTCTTGTTCCATTTTATTGTTTCATTTGGTTTTTAAACTTTTTGCTATTGTTTAAACTAATTTGGTAAAAAATTTATATCAGACAATTGATTTGTTTACCTTTATTTTGTATTATATAAGGTATAATTGATATAATTTTAAACAAACTTTATTTACTATACAAAAATGGTCAGTTGTTCAATTGATAAAAGCTTTTTAGAATTTCTTCTAAAATACAGTTCCGGTATATTGTTGATATTGATAATTAAGGATTTATATTGTAATGTATACATTGATTTTAGTTTTTATAAATTGTTTTTGATCTACTGGATTAAAAATTTGTTTCTACCCTTCGATTTTGTATAATATATTATTGGGTATAGGAAATATTATATTGCAATGTTGTAACAGATTGTAATTAATTTGGATTTTAATAAGATTAACAATACAGTTTTTTTGTATAAGCTAATTAATCGAAATATGTAATGGATACAAATAAGATTTTTTAAAGTATTTATATAAATTATAATTAATGTATATTTGTATAATATTTGTTTAAACTTTGGATCAAGATTTGTTTGTAAATGTTGATTTATAATATAATTTCTAAAAATAGTACAAAATATCTTTTAATAATATTTTATATAAGAATATTATATATATTAAATAGGTATCCTTCGTCCGTCTTTCGATTTTGTTTCTTTTAAATATTACATTTAATTGTTTTATAATTAAAATGTAGTTTTAATCATTGATTAATATTAGATTTATATTGTAGGTTTATAATTATATTTAAATATAAAATATATAGTATAAAAAGTATTATATTGAATTCTGTCTGTCTTCTCCTCTCCTTCGTACAAAGGAAAAGGTATATTTAATTATAAAGGAAATTGTATATTAATCAATTTTCTGTTTTTTTGTTTAAAATGGAAAAGGGGATGAAAACTCTTTTAGTGTATAATTGTTATTTCCCGTAATCCTATTTATGTGTTCCGACAGAAATAATAGCTAAAAAAGCCTAAATCCAAATTGGTATTATTTTGGTTAAATATTTTAAAAGTTTTAAGAGCGATGTAGATAATATATAAATTATTAGTTTTATAATTCCAATTACATTTTTTCAATTGTTTAAAATCATTCTACTTTTATTTTAATTATTCCTCTATAATTAAATAAAACTTTATAAATAAAACTACCAAATTTATTATAATATTTATTATTATATAAAACTAATATAATATAATAATTATAATATTATAAAAATTAAATATTAAAATTTAATATATAAACTTTATTTAATATTTATAAAATATAATAGATGTTATAATCTTTTTCTAGTAGGGTATAAAGAATATTTTTTAATATCCTAAAGAATTGTTAGAAAAAAACTGTAATACAATTTAACTAAAGATTAAATAAAAGTAATCTATAAGAATAATAGAATGATATAAAAAATGTGTGTTTTTAATACATCTACGGGGATGATATAAGTAATGTATACCTTCTAAACGGGAGCCTAAAACTCCCAAAATTTGTAGAACTTTTAAAGTTTATTAATATTTATAGTTTTTATAAATATTATTTATATTCTAATATTTAATTATATTAAAGTTATTATATTAATAATATTAAAAAAACTTAATAAAAGGGTAAAGTATATTATTAATTTATTAATATTATAGGGCAAAACCTTAAAATATATTAAAACTACCCCAAACTAAATAAATTTTAGACTTCTATCGTAGAATAATATATATAAAATTTATATAAAGAATGTAATGGATATTAATAATAATAAGGCTATAATGAATATACAGTTAATTAAAATTACTAATTCCTTCTCTAATAAGTTATAAATCGAATAGGTGTAATAATAAAGACTATAAGGATAATTTTGCTTTATATATAATAATAATATAAGCTAATATAGGGAAGAATATAGAAGCATATAGCATTTTGCTATAGTTTGTATATAAAAACAATCAATTGAAACAAAAGTTATTAAACAACGTCAACGATAGAAACAATCTAAAAGCTCATCGTATTAATACACATATAATACACACGTACGAAACACTTACAGTGTGCCCTCCCTCGGCCATTATGGTAGAACCGGGCCTTATTATACTAACATAAGGCCGGCAAAGTCGATATCTCAGCCTGTACGTGACGCCGGCTACAAATCTTCGATCTTTGATTGAAGAGCTAATAAGATTAAAGTGCATTCGATAGAGCTGGATGATACTATACACTAATTTAAGACTGTACTGAAAGTAAAAGTATATGTAGTAAAGGGTTAATTTTCTTGTGATAAGCCCGGAATAAACAATTATTATTAATACAATTATGAAAACTATCTAATAATCAAAAATATATATAACAAATTTAAAACAGTGCCAGTCTTTACGAATCTATTATAAAAAGCAGAGCCTACAAATGCTTTGCGGATAGTAAGCGTTAAAACAGAACCAATCTTTACGAATCTGTATGGGAAATAGAGTCTATAAAGAAAGCATATATAATTGTTGGATCCACACTGTAGGCCTACAATTATGTTTGAGCACAAAATGTATGGTATAAAAAATATTGTATTGAATTCTATCTTCCTCTCCCTCCTTTGTACAAAAGAGAAAGTATATTTAACTATAGGGGAAATTGTGCATTAACCAATTTCCTACCTCTTTGTTCAAAGTGGAAAAGGGGGTAAAAACTCTTTTAGTATATAATTATTATTTTCTATAATTTTATTCATATATTCCAATATTGAATCTTCTTCTTTTCTTTATATAATGATTATTATATAATATAGGATAGTTATGTTATACAAATAAACCTAATATTGGAAATATAAATATTCACTATTATCCTATTGCCTAATTATTACTTTGCTTCTTTTCATTTTTATAATCCCTTAGGTTATCCTCTTTTCTTTTTTCTCTTCTTTATTCTTTATAACCTTTTCCCTCTAAACGAATAGTAAGTTATTCCTTGTATTAAAGATACTAGTCTTATATAGAATTCAACTAATTATAGGAATAATATAAAACAATTAAAAAAACAAACAAAGCAATTATACAAAATAAAAAAATCAAAATATAAGTTGAACAATCTTAAGCAAATCCCTGTTTTGTATTTCTAACATATATTTTTGTATAATAAAACCCTTAACCTAACTTAATATTAATATATTTAAGCTTTTTAGAATCCTGCTTTTATATATATGGATGATAATTATCCCTATATTGTATTATTTATTAGCGACAATATCCTCCATTTTCTAATTTATAATAAAGTCTAGTATACAATTCTAACCCTTCCCAGCGTTGATCGTACAGTGGTCACTGGTTATATTTCTGTTAATTAAATCCTAATCTATTGTATGTTGTATATAAATGCTTTATTTATATAATATATTAAAATAATTATATTAGAATATTATATACTTTATTAATATTATAGATACACCCCATTTCCAAAATATTATTGGATAATAGGTCATTTTAAGAATATTTACAGAAACTATAAATAGCGTAATTATAAAAAAAGATACTTTGTACAATTTAATAATATTAATATAGAGATTGTGGATAAGGATCGTTTTCAGGAGTTATTAGACAATAATAATGATAGTAAGACTGTTATTGCTTATATTATTGAAGGTAGTGAAATAAAGGATAATATTAGTTTTATAGAGGAGCCTTTTATAATTAATTAGACTTTTTATTGTATAATATATTTTTAAGAATTTTTTAGATATTTTTAGATATTTTTGTTTTTATTTTTATAAAATAAAATAATTTAAAATAAAATAAAATAAAATAAAAGTTATTTTTTCATTATAGTAGTAATTCATAATCGATTTGATCTATCTATAGCTATAGCTACGCTAACCATACGATTTGCCTGTGATATATACAATAATAGNNGGAAGATCTCCGAAATGCTTATAACTATTGTCCGTTCTATCAAATACTAATAACCTGTAATATTAGCAAATTGAAAATATTCTATTCTGTTTTATTAATTAAGGTTAATATATCGATTTGCATAGTTGTAATAAATTAAAAAATATACTTTCTTCTTCTAACTTAAATTCGAAAGTAAATCTCCGCTTTTTCGCATTCCTTTTATACTTCTTTTGCACTTTTTAAGCGTTCTTCTATAAAAATGCTTATATTCCTTATTCCAATATATATTCTCCAACCCCTCATTTGCATTTTCCTATAAATGGCTTTACTTTTAATTATATAATCTTTTGTTTATCGTTTTATTTTTTCTATTAGGGATTATATAAATAATGGTTTATATTATCTTCAAATCGTTGAATTCTTCTTTCAAATTATTTATTAATTCTAATTATAATATTATTCAAAAAGAACCGTACTTGTAATAAGCTTTTTATTCGTTTTTATAGCCCTGCTGAATCTCTTTTTTGTAGTTGTTATATTAAATATCTTTATAATTTGGTTATAAAGCCTAGTTTTGTATATATACATTAATATAGTAAATATAAACATTGTTGTAAAAAAAAAGCCTTTTATTAAAACATAAACGAATTCTTTTTATACTTTTATTAGGGATAATATTAATATATATATCTATAAATTCCTGTTGGGTATATAAAAATTGTATTAAACACTTTATCTATAGTCGATATATACATTGTAAGCAAAGTAGAGGATGCTACTATCCTAATGTACTATAAAGATTAGGATTTAGAAGCTTTTATTATTAAATTTAAAGTACAACGCTGCAAAAAGATACTTTAGATGGGCAATGAAGAGATTCGTTTTTTGGAGTCTGTGCCGGAGCAGTATTATACCCTTTTTATAACTGTAATAGATATTATTATTATAATTACCAAAGTTTGTTGTAAAAAAAATACTATTAATATTAAAACTACTTAGGTTCAACAAATAAAAGCTTTTAAATCGATTGCATTTAACTTTATTATCTTTTTGGATTTATATAAAATTTAAATATATTGCTGGAACCTTTACAATAATCTTTTTAATATATATAATATAATTTTGTTAATAAGGTCAAGGATAAGGCTAAAAACGCCAAAATTGCCACCAGCTTTTTTAATGATTTATAGAAGTTTAATCTATTAGATTAAATAAATTCTGAAATAATTTGTATAACTTACAGTGGTTTTTTGTTTAATATTTTAATAATATTTTAAATATTATTAATTGATATTTTTAAAGATAAATTATACTATAATAAAAGGCCAGTTTTTATTAGTTATATCGCTATTACTTTAAATACTATTTTGTTCTAAATTAATTGCTTAACAAAAACAGTGTATATAATATATATAAGATTCATTCGCTATAACTTAAAAACTAGGCATTTAAACAGTATATATTCTACTATTTATCTTCTTTATCCATAGCAATTATATTTTGGGGTAATACTGGGGATCCTATAGCTATAAAGGAAATCTCTTAAGCCAATTTTCTCTATTCTAATTATTAAAACTATTAATAAGATATTTTTTAACATTCTATTATATATAGTTATTCTAACCTTTTGGATTTTATGGTTGTGGTAAGCTGGCGTTCTCCATCTGGTATACTTATTTTTTACACTTTGCCATTCTTTTAATCAATCATCTTAAATTTTTTATATAATTTTTGCAATTATATATAGCATAAAAAATATCTATTTATCAACTGTTGGACTACAGTTTTAATAAATTAAAACTCCTTTAATCCTTATACTTTTTATAATTCAATTATATTTAAGTATACTAGGAGTAAGAAAATTTATTGCTTTTCTTTTATATCTTTGGACCGTTCTTTTAATCTTATCATATACATTTCGGATTAGGTTCATCATTTTTGTTATTTGAATTCTACATTTTATTCTTACTTAAAGTTTGTTAAAGTAAAATTTTAGGGAGATATATATCATCTTTGTGTGAAAAACTAATATAGGAATAGTTTTGAAATTTCTATAGATTAATCAAAAAAAGATATTTTATTGTTTTTAAAGCCTTAAAATAATACTTTTCTTTATCTCCTTTATTTCATTGAATATATGCTATATAACCAAAGTATAAATAATTGCTGGTATTACTACTGCTTTGTATACTTATCAAAAATTATATAAGCTTATTTTTTATATAAAGAATATTATATATATTAAAGCTAGGATTTGAATTATTAGCTTATATTTAATCTTCTTTATATATTCTTATCATCTTAATTATCCATTAATTTAAAAGCTTAATATTTTTATATTATTATATAAATTAACCATAATAATATTAAATATAATTAAAATAATAAAATTATATTATTTAAGATTCCTAATAAAATGTAGAAACTAATATTTCTTTAAGGCAAATTTAGTTTTGTATCATCTCGCCCAATCCTGGCATTTATTATATATATATTATAGGATTTAGTAAATGTTTATGGTGGTAATATCCTACATTAAAATATTGATATTATTTACAAATTCTACTATATTACCCTTTCGGTAAGTTATGGAGCAGGTTTTGATTAATTTACTATTATAGAATAAAAAAAGAATTAGACTTAATAATAATCTTTATAAAATCTTATTATATATTAGATATTAAAAACTTATATAATTATTTATTTATATATTATTATATTTATTAATAAAAAAACTAATTAATATATTAATTAAATATTTAAATATACACTTTTAGTATAGGATATATAATAGTTATAGGTATAAGATATTATTAAATGCCCCTACTATATTAAGATTTAAAAGATTAGCTATTTAATTCGGAAAGGATTTCCAAAATATATATATTTGTTCAATAATTAGCTCTAGTATAATAATAATATTCTGTACTGGTTTTATTCCCATTTAATAAACAGGGAGTAAACTATTAATTTTTACTATACATAAAATCTTATGAGCGATTAATTTCTCCAATAATTTGCTAAAAATATTCAAAAAGGCTATTGAATAATATAATTTTATTAGTAATTTATTTTTACTTGATTTTGGGATTATAATAGTACACACTTATTTAAAATATTTAGGGAAATATTTAAGTTTAAGATATCCATTAAATAAATGTATATAATGGAGGTTGAGAACTTTAAGTGATTTCTTGATCACAAAATTTGTAAGCCCAAATAAACTGGGAGCCTTATAATTTAGTAGCCTTACTGTTATGTAGTATATATCATCTTTATTAATATTTTATTCCTTATTCAATAGTTATGGATATCTTTTTTTTCTTATATTATAATTAATAATATTTGTTAGGTTAATATACAATAGGAGTATAAAAAAATGGTTTATAAAAGCTAAAGCTTTTTTTGCTTTTATTATAATCCAATTATCACCTATTTTTAAGTTTAAAAATTGTAGTATTTATTTAGGGAAATGGTTTTTGTTTTTTACCTATCTTTTTATATCCCAAATGCTTTTTTGTATATATATCGCCTCCACCAGTTTTTTATAAAAATAAAGGATTATTTTTTTATTTATTATTCTCTTTTTTACTCTATATACTTTATTATATTTCATACAAATCGCTGGTAAACTAGTAACTAATAGTTTACATTTTAATAATCGCACTTTTTTAATAAAGGTAAAGCATTGGGGTATCCAATATGATTTATTGTAAATCAATACCTTAAATTTGGGGATTATATTATCAATCGATTTAATTATATAGTAAAAAATATTATTTAAATAAAGATCTATATTCTGCTTATTATTAAATATAAATATATTATTTGAAATATTATAATAAAGAATATCATAAAAATCTTTTATTATTATCTTTTTCTATTGTTATTTATATAAAACTTTAAATATTCTAAAAATTAAATTAAGTTTAATTCAAACTAGAAAATAATTTAAACCAAAATCCAAATCTTTTTGAATTTTACAATTTATTAATAAATATTCTAAATTATTTGATATTTATATAAGGTTGATAGTAAAAAAGAAAATCTTTTTATTTTATATTTTAAATACCTCTAGTATAACTAAAACAGTATTGATTTAATATATTATATTAATTAGACTAATAAAGTATTTCTTTAACACGGATTCTATAGTTCTTTTTTATAGCGGATAATATAAATTGAAATCTTTTAATATAATATGTTAAATATTCCGATTATTTAATTCGGTTTTTATAATTAATAGGATGAATAATTTAATAATCTGGTAGTATAAATGCAGGATTGGATTGTAAATATTAGTAATTTAAATAATTATCTCTTATTCTTATTTACTTGTTTGGATTATAAAAATACATAAATTCGATATAGGTATAATAAAAGTTTAATCTTTAATATTAAACCTTTTATTAATAAATATAATTACTTTTATACTTTTTTATTGTTTATATATAAAATATTAGTTTTTATTATTATTATAAATACTTTAATTAAATCTGTTTGTCCATAGTTTTTAAATTATTATAATTTAATATTGTATTATTTCTAAATTATTAAAAAGAGTTGCCATAATTATCTTTTATTTATTAATATTATATTATAATATTATAAATTCCTTATTATAATTTATTAACTTTGGATATTATTGTAATATTTCTTTATAATATATATTACAGTATTACTTATATTCCGAAAAAAGGAGTAGATATTTGAGTATTAGAAATACTAATAGTTGCTTTCAATTGGAAAAGTAGGATGATATAAATTGTAATTAGCTTTGTTTAGTATAAAAATAAATGAATAAATATTTTTTCTGTTATTTTCCTTTTTTTGTTTAGGATGTTTTGTAAAATGGAGAAGGTAAGGGTAAAAAAAGATATATTTGCAGTGGACAATTGTTTATTATTTTTTATTACAAATCTATTAGACATATATAATGTTATTTTTTTTATTTAGGCAAATTTGTCGTTAAGTTTTTGATAGTTAAATTTATTCCATATACAATAATTACCCTTACAATTAGTACATTTTTATTCTTTTTTATATTTATTGTTTTTTTTTAAATATATATTTGTCCAATGATCTTTTATATAATTTTTGTATACTGTTTTTTTTGTATATAATTGGGATTTATAATAGTTTAGTTTTTAGTAATTATAATATTTGTTAAAAATATAAAAAATATTATATAAACTTATTTTATATTATTAAAATTTATGAAATAGGCCATCTATTAATGCTATATTGGCTATCTCCGGGGAGGTTAAGGCTAATATTAAAAATAATATTTTCTTTTCTTTTATATTATATTGGATTAGTTAAAATGAATAATCAATTTTTAAGTTTAGCTTTATATTATTGGCTTTCAATTATAAAACGAATTTTCGTTGTAAAGGATCCTGTTTATTTATATTAATTATATCCGTATAAATATTATGTATTATAATTTGGTGGGTTGGTCTTTTAGCTTTAATGTCAGGAAAAAGGTAGTAAAGCTATTCCGGGTTACTTATAATTGCGTTGTATTCTTTTCTGGTCTTTATGATAATTGTGAATCTAGTGTTTGTTATTCTATATATGCTTATAATCTGGGCTATAGGGACAGCGAGGTTAATCCAGTTAATAAACTCTTTGTTTGTTATCTTTTTTAGAATATCGACTTTCGTTAAATCGATTTGGACTTTATAATTATTGGAATTATAGGCTGGTATAGGTTTATAGATTAGGCTTTGTATGTCTACATATTGCATGGCTGTTGGGGCGTTTTTTAGCGAAGCAATCTCTATCCAAAATTTCTGTTTTGGAGTTTTCTAAAGCTTTCGCTCTATCCCCTTGAGTTAGTCTGTTATTTAGGCCTATAACAGCATATTATATTCTCCCTTAAAAAAAATGGTTCAAGCGTTGAAGATTTTTCTGGCATAATTATGGATCGTTTTCAGCAACTTGCGTTAATTCTTTGTAGAATTGTCGATTATCTTTAAAAATATTGATATTGTATAAGTGATAACTATATGGGATATTGCAGCAAAAGACTTGTTAATGGGTGGGCGGGGTCTGCCCGGCTTATTCCCGAATGGTGTAGCCCAGCGGGAATCGAGATTCGGCGCCAGCGAGATCGCCATTTCGATTCCGGGTGAACTGACTTCACGGGGGGGATTCGGGGAGTAATCTGATGATAATCTGATGTGAATTGGAACTTTATTTCAAAAATTTCAATTGCTCACTTTTTCGTGTTTTTGCTTTCTTAATTAATATCTATTTAGAATTTTTGTTATAAAACAATTATTAAAATAATTTTATATAAAAACTTTTAAAGCTACAAAAACAATAATAATAAATACAAATATACTTATAAAACATACTTTTTCCTAAAAATACTCTGAATATCCCCAAAACTCTACCACATTTGCGACTAGCCTTACTACAATTAAAAATACATTAGCAAAGTTTATAAAGAAAAAAATAGATCTATATATATACACTTAAATCAAACCAGAATTCCTATTTATCCGAAATTAACTGTTCTTTATCCAAAAGGCTATTGTAAAAACGGTTTTTTAAATCAAAATTAAGGATATTCTACAATTCTAGGCTATTCTTATAAATTAAATAATTAAACTTAGTATTAAAGTTATATATAACCTTATCTTAAAGAATTCGAATATTATTACAATTTATAAGGCTTTTTATTATATTATCTTTAAACGGGTAAAGAAATAGTTTATATACTAATTAGCCTACATTCTTAACGTTTTAATAAACTTTTTGAATAATTAATTTATTATAATTAATATTGTTTTTAAAGAAACTAAGATTCAAATTGAATATAAATTAGTAAATTGCTATTATATTTAAATATTAAATCCTATATTAATTTAATATATTAATTTCAAAAAGAAAGTTCGCTTTTTTACTTTATTTAGATTTTTAAAATATTCTAGATTTTCTATTAAAAAGAGAAATATAGAATTTTATAACCTAAAATATTAGAAATTTTATAATCTATTTCACTATTATATACTTTCTAAATGCAATAATTATAAAATAATTATAATAAAATATTAAGGAATGTAAGGTATTACTTACATAACTCTGCCTTAATATACTAAATGCTATAACCCTTTTTCAGTAGGACATAAACATTGTATAATAGCCCTAAAAAAAATGAATAATAAATTCGTTTAATTTATTATATATTAGTTTAACGAAATTTATTATTAACAATTAACTATATAAAAAATATACAAATTAGTAATTAAACATTAATAGGAATATATCTTTAAAAATAGAATATAAATTGTAATCCTAATTCCAGAAATACATATAATAAAATATAAAACAATCAATTAATAGATATACTAAGTAAAATGCAAGACAGCTCTCATTAAATCTCTAAATCTAATAAAGCTATTAAAATAAAACATCCAAATTGCACCTAAGGACAAAATAATCTTTATTCCAAATAATAATATAAATCTCAATGTAAATACTCCTTTTTTTCTATTTTTATCATAAAAAACAAAATAAAGGAATATAATAAAGATTATACAATTATACAGATTAATAAATTAAAAATAGTTTAGGCGAATGTAGGGCGGTTAAGGTTTGCGTATTTAGCTTTATTATAATTAATATTCAAAAAGCAGATTAATATAGTATACATTTAGAAGTTTAGTATATATACTAGGACAAAAACACAAAATTATTCAGTATATAAATATTATGTATTTGTTAACGTTTAAGAATAGGTATAAATAGCCAAATACAAAATAGAAAGATTACAAATTATATTATACATATAAAAAATAGTAGACTTAATCATTTAATAATATTATTATAGTATTAATTAGGATATTGTTTAATTAAAAATAAATAGCTTTTATATTATTAATATATATAGAAAATCTAATATTAAATATATAATTAATTATATATTAAATTTACGAATATCGCTAAACTTTTTAATTAAAAGGGATTTTTATATAAAATATAATATATTTAAACCAAAAATCCATTTCTTTAATATTAAACGTAATGATAATATTAATTCTATTAGTATGACTAGAGAGCTAAGTTCTACTATAAATAAGATAACTTATATATAATATATAAGTTATCTGATTAAGCTAGTATATTAAATCTAATCTTAATATATCCCTAATTCAATATCGACTTTAAGCTTTCTTAATTTTAATAATTTTATAAATCTATTATATAGAATATCTTTTAATGATTTTATTAATCCATTAATTATCATATCCCCTATAAATATATATTTAATCTTTACTACTTTTTTAGTTATTTGCTCTTATATATAATGCTATTGTACCTTTATATATTTAGTATATTAATAAAACTTTGGATTTTTGGTTAAAGCAATAGATCCTTGATTATTATTATAAATTCTAATTATTAATATATTAGATAATATATAATTAAGTTTCTTAAACATTTTCCTAAGTTAAAAAGCCTTTTTCATTGTATAGGTAAAATTATAATACTTCGATTCAATTGATAATAATATTATTATAATTTGTTAAATAAAGCGCCATAAAATAGGTCTATTTTTAAAAAAGAAACAATACTCTAATATAGAATAATGTTTAAATAAATTTCTAATATAATTACTATTAGCAAAACCATATAGATTTGCATCACCGATAGGTCCAAACTAAATATAATAATATATAATGTTTTTAAAATATTTAAATATATATTTAATTATAAATAAATGTTTAAATAATAAATTGATAAGAAAATATAAAAAAACAATTATAATATATGCAATATTTAGCTTAATTTAAACCACAGTATACATCTTTAATCCTATTTATTATTGATAAAGTTTAATATTAGATTTCGATGAGGTTTCTGTATATAATATTATATAATTTTTATAGTTTAGATCTATAAAAATCTTAATAGCCCTATAATTTTCTAAATTAAAACATTTAAAAATTTTTTTAATATATATATTTTAATAGAGCTTAATAATTCGTTATGGGTAATTATAGATTATTTTGATATCTAAAAAGTATAATACAGGATTTAAATCCTTTATTTGAAAAGTAATATTAAAGCCCTTTTTAATTATATTTAACTTTAATTTAACTAATCCAATAATTAGGAAATCATTAATATAGATTAAAATTATAATATCAGTAAAAGATTTATAATATACATTATTGTTAGCCTTAATAAATAAATAATCTAGCTTTGCAAACTTATTAAAAAGCTTTTTTTATTATAAACAAGAAACTTATTTTAGATTATAAAGTGATTTTAATAGATAGCAAATCATATCCTTATTTTTAAGCTTTTCAATATATAATTTTAAGAAATAGGGAAATATATTTATATAAATATAATCTTTATTTGGAATTATACTATTAAGGAAAATTATAATAGCATTTATCTGTTTAATTTTTTAATTAAAATATATGACTAATACAAATATTATTTTCTATATAACCTCTTTGCATATTTTTGTATAAATCTTATCATAATTAATGTTCTTCTATTGATCATATCCTTTAATAACCCATCAAACCTTATATTTAATAATTTCACCATCTTTATCACATTTAGTTTTAAAAATTAATCTTTTACCTAAAACTCTATTATAAATTTCGATTATATATTGTTTTAGAAGTTTAAAGGTTTTCTTATTAATAAGAGAATTATATTCTTTTTTAATAACTTTCTCCCATAATTTCGTATTAGCCCTAAATAAAGCTTTTTCGATTATATTTGAATTTTTATTAAATATATAGACTTATATTTTAAATATAAAATGCAATATTTATTAATAGTTTTTGATATCAGAATTATATAATATATAAATAATTTAAGCTATTCTAGTTAATACTCTAATAACTTTATTATAAGTTAAAGTGGAAGTAATAATTTTTAATAAAAAGTTTTTAAATTCTTTGGGATAACCATACATTTTTAGTATAAATAATGAATCTGGATTTTCTTTATTAAAATTAGAATTATGAAAATCTTTTGGAAGTTTTTTTTTGTTTTCAATTTTAGGATTACCAAAAATGATTTAAGAATAAATAGTTTCATTTTCTAGCTATATTGAAATAATATTATTTAAAATATTATTTTTATTAGAAAAAGCATTATTTATAATATCTTTAAGGTTATTATCTTCAATCTTAGGATTCTAATAAGGTAAAGGATTAGGTTTGATAAATTATTAGTTTGCTAGTTTTTATTGAATTATTTTTAAAATTTAAATTTTAGAAAATTCTTTTTTATTAATAAAAATATTTAAGGTATATATAAATTAATATTCTTTTTTCTTTAATAGAATCTATATATAATAAATATGGTTTTCTTTAAATCTAATAAAAATATTTTATTTAATATAAAGAACTAGTTTCTTAGTAGTAACCCGTTTTTTTTTAGAAATCTGAATCCAGATTTTATTACCTAGAATATATATATAATTTATATTAAATTAATTATCTTTAATATTATCAACAAGATTAAATAATATTTTATATAGTATGATAATTCCGGGAATTGTATAAGATATAATACAGTTTATTATATAAATCATATCTTAAATAATATAGGATTAGAGTTATTATAGAATCATTTAATTAATTATAACTATTCTAATATAATCTAAGATAGTACAACCACCCTACTCTAATGGTTCATCCTATTCTGGTATATATGGTGTTGTAAGTTCAATAATGGCCCCGAAATCGAAAACTAGTTTATTTAGAGTATTAATATTATATTCCTTTCTTTCATTAAGTCTCCAGTATTAAATAATATATTTGAATTAAATTTATACGAGATAAATAATAAATTTAATTACCTTTTAAGTATCCTTTTTTGTAATTCTAGATTTAACTTATTAAAAACGAAATATATTATTTGTAATTAGAATTATAATGCTTTTCCTGTTTTGTTTTAATGGAAGTATTTTGAAAACATTTAGATATATTTATCCAAAAAGTTAAATAAAGCAATATTTTATAGTCTTTTAAATATACCTTATAGGTTTAGCTTTTTTATAGAAATTATATAATTTAATAATAATTAGATTTTTTAAAGGAAAAAAGAACTTTATTTCTTTAATAACTCTTTAAGTTTTTATAATAGAATTATAATTAATATAACCAAATCTTTAATATATAAATTTATATAAAGATTTAGCTGTTTATAGGGCAATTGGAAATATAGAGATTCTTAGGGTTTTATTTAGAATAAGAAACAGATCATTATCAAATTCTGTAATAAGTTATTTTTTGGAGGTATATACATCCTCATTTTTGAATTAATTATTTATTTTATAGATTCTTTTAATTGAGAATAAATAGTATATATATTTAAGAAAATAATAGATATTTTTTAGAATTAATCTTTAGGTTTTATTAATTAATAAAGGATAATTAAATATTATTTAATCTTTTTTATTTATTTATATATTTCTGTTTTTAATTAATATAATTAATATTTTTTCTAATATAGAAAAAATATTAGAATTAAATTATACAATATTAGAACAATAGTTATTAAATATATTTATATTTATTTTCTATTCTGAATTTAAGTTTATAATATTTGTTATTATTGTTTAAACTATTATATTAAATTTATTACTTTTTTTCTTTATAATTATTATAGAAAAATAAATCAAATTATTATTATTATTATGATTTTCAATTTTTATAAATTTAACTGTTTTTTCCTTATTAAATTTGTTTTTGAGTTTTAAATATTTCAATTAATATTCAGATTTTGTATATTATTTAAACTTTTTACAATATTTATAGATTATTTTTTTCTTTTAATAAAATTGATTTTTGTATTTTTTAAATATTAATATAATAGCAACCTTTTCTAATATAAATTATTTGTTTTTATTTTTATTAATTATATTGGTTTAAAAAGTTTCAAAATTAAATGGTTTAGTATTGATTTGAAAAGCTAATTATTGGCTTTATGCTTATTAAGATCAATAATTCTATAATTCGTTAATATATATTAAAGTATACTATTTTATATATAATGGAATTTTGAATATTTTAAGTTAAAAAATATTAAAGTTGAATACAATATTAAATTCTTTAATAAAGTTATAATTAATGTAATTAATTTTAATAAAATTATAAATAACATTTATTTTGAATAAAAAACTAATATTTTTATAATAAATGTATAATTTTATTCATATTTTTATAATTATATTATAATTTATAATAATTTTATATTCTTTATTGTAAATATTATATTTAATTATAAACTATATAATATTATTTTTTTTTTTATACTTTTGCTATAAAATAAATTTCTTTTTTAAGGAAATTGGTTTATTGTTTTCATCTGTTTCAAAAGGAATAATAAATTTGCCCTTAAGATTAAGATATCTAATAATTCTATCTATTTTGCAGAGACTTAAAAAGTTATCCTTAAAAGCTAGAAAGTTTTCTTTACCCCGAAGTCGAAACTCCGAAATAAGCATTAAATACTTTATTTCCAACATTTCAATATTTAAAATTATAAATTTTGAAATAAAATCAAAAAGTTTAAAATACTTTTTTGCAGTTTTTATATTTTTAAAAGCATTTAAATAAAAGGGAGATATTGGAAATATAAAAATATTAAAAAGAAATAATTTATTAATATTTATAAGAATAAAAAAGAAAGAAAAAAGAAAATAAAGATTTTTATTAAAATTATTACAATTTTTAAAAAATAAATTATACATTGCTTTTATATATTGCCTCTTACAAAAATAAATTCGATAACTTTAAGATTACAATAATTCCAAAGATAGCATTCGCATTTAGTGATTTTGAAGATAACATTGACATTTGTTTTTATAATACAATACTTAAGAGTAATATAATAGCTATCTTATAAAATGCTGAAATGGAAAAAATAAAATAAAAGTAATTATATAAAAATAATAAACTTAACCCCAAAAATAAGGTGAGATTACAGAATATTATATGTTAATTATAAAATAGAAGAAAATAAATAAAAATACTAAAAACGGAGGGCTTATAATCTATTAAACGTAATAGTCATATTAATTCTATTAGTATGATTAAAGAGCTAAGTTCTATTATGAATAAGATAACTTATATATAATATATAAGTCACCTGACTAAGCTAGTATATTGAATCTAATCTCAATATTTAATTAAAATTCTTTATTAGCTATTTAATTATTAAATAATAATATAGATTTTATTATTTATTTATTTATTTATTTATTTATTTATTTATTTATAGTTTAACGTCTCTATATAAAATAGCTAGTTCAAACCTCCTAAGGGGTATTAACGATGGGCTTACAACGGAGGTAAAGCTTCCCCGTAAGCCTTTTTTATATAACCGAATATTATATTTATTAATACTTTTAATACTCTTATCCTTTTATTTTTATTATTAAATAATATTATTTTTTTCTTCTTTTGTAATTCTTTTTTTTTTAAAAAAAAACAATTCCACTATATTTTTTATATAATCTATATTATATTAAAAAATATATATATATATAAAAAGCTGTTTATTAAACTAATTTATAATTTATATAAGAATTATTTATAATAATCTATTCGTATATTTATTATATATAAACATTAATAATATAATATTAAATTATTATAAAAAAGTTTTTAAAGAATTTAAAATACATTAATAATATATTTAAATATTTTTATTCTTTTTTAAAATAATTAAATAAACGTTTAGATTTAACTAATTAGATATAAAATTTATATTTAAAGATTTTATAGAATATTAGGTAATTAAAAGTTTTCTTATATCCGTAAAAATAAATAAACTCCGCTTTAATATATCCAAATCTTTTATAGTGTTATATAAAATTGTTATATACTATTTAGATAGCTAAAAGCTAATATAACATTATTCGGGGGAAGTATAGTTTTAGAGATTTGATTATAGAATATTCAATTTTTTATCTACAATATAAGGCCGAAAAGCCTAAATAATATTAACTTTATTAGTCAAATGTAGTTATATTTGCAAGGGCCTTTACCATTATATTTATTTTATTAATTATAAGCTCCGCTGAGCTGTTGTCGTCTATTTATCCCTCGTTCGCATTGATATCAATTAATTTATCCATTGTCGGGAAATGGATCTTGTGACTTTTGAGTTGCTGTACAAATAATACAACTAACCGTATTAGGCGTACTAGCTTCTTGAGGACGTCTATAAAGTTGTCCTCCTTTCGATAGA